>BOPN01000689.1:158586-216086 GCA_017312705.2 Penaeus japonicus | reverse complement strand
AGCCACGATGGCAGAAAACCTGATTTTGATTGCATCACATTTGTATAATACTGTCCGTACGCAAGTGAAGGGACATGAGAAACGGAACTATACATCACTGTTTTAATTTCAATTTGTATTGGTGTTGAAATTCCTAAATGCCATATTACTATATATTTTCATTTACCAGAAAATCCTCAAACCTTTATTGCACTTGTGTTTTTCTTTATGATCACGAAGGCATACATTTCATTTTGATTACGTTGCATTAGATTCATTGCCATCATTGGCCGTGATGATATTGGGATATTTTTTTAGGTAGTCTGTATATTCTTATAATGGACACTGTGGAGACTTTACGGTTGTGTTTCTTTCCTTAGGGCTTCGACGCCACATAACCTAATCGTGATTGCAATAAAATTTAACTGTAGTCTTTAATCAAGGTACATTAAAAGTTATCTTAGGGCATACTCCCAAAATATTTTTAAAAGCTATGACTATGATATTGAATAAAATGGAAATGAAGATACATTATAGCACTTTAATAGTTTAACTATATTCTGTTTATAAAAAAAAAATAGTCGCAACAATTAGCCAGATATGTTTGTCTGTGACAAGAGGACCAAAAATATATGTTACCGTGTGATGAAACAACAATTGTTTATCTATATATCTATTATCGCAATGGTTAAGTGTATATAAAAAGATTACTCCTCTCTTTCCGTCTCAAAGACTAGTCTTCTCTTCGCGAAGGGAGTCTGTGACCTGCAGCTAACAGAGCGTCTTGTTTTCCGTACTTCCAGCACAGGCATCCCATTTAAAACAGTGGGGGATGATGCTGTTGGACGCGGAGAACTTCTTAAAGTAAATGCGGATTCGTGGAATGGTGAAGTTGGCAGAGGGATAAGGTCTCGGGATGGTAATCTGTCTCCTAGTTCCATGTGTACAGAAACGCACACCAGGGAACCTGAAGTGAACATCATGATCAGTCCTGAGATAATGTGACGAGATGGGTGATCTGACCTATAATATAGTCCCAATCACGTGGTTTGTAGTACACATAAGGTCACGCGAATGTGGAACATGGATGAACTAGCTGTATTTTCTGGCTTTTTGAATTGTCTGGACTTTGTATTATGACTTTCAAGAAAGCTTTTGGAAAAAAACGATGCATTACCTAATTATTATTTGTGTTTAATATGCGACAAATAATAAACACGAAGTTATTACTATATTATTTAATATTTAACTTGTATTTTTCAAATAACGATATTTTATAGTGCATGTAATTGTATTTATCATATGTTATAAATGATCAGAGTAATATACATAGATGAAATATTTTGTTACTTAAATAGGATTATGAGTATTCCTTTTAATTTCATTTAGATTTTTTAACATTCATTTATGCCATTTTGCGTTTCACTTTATAAAACAAATACTCATTAAGTTAGTATAATAAAGTTTTTTTTTATGAGTAGAGGCTAATTAAATAGTAATATTTTACCGGAAAACGAAACTAACCTTTTTTATTTTTGCGTTCATTATTGTAGTTCTTTATATAATTGATTACTCCTCTAAGTCTCAAAGCCTAGTATTCCTTTCGCGATGGAAGGTTCAGACCTGCGACCGCGGCTATATACCGCGAGAACTTCCCCATATCGTGACATCAAACATTCTATAAGTGGTTTAGAGCCACAGAGGGAGTGCCAAAAGCTTTGGCAGCGGTGGGATTCGAACCCACGCCTCCGAAGAGACTGGTGCCTTAAACCAGCGCCTTAGACCGCTCGGCCACGCTACCTTGTGACAAGATGATTTTATGTAACTAATCAATTTTTCAATAATGATTAACCTTTTAAGATGTATGCATTGCAGAAATCGGCTTGAAATTTGAGAACTGGCATCAAATGACTTCTTGAATACTTTTAGTGCCAATATCCATTCAATGAATGCGAAACAGTAGTAAATGACTCATTTTGGCCTAATTCCAAAATTCAATGCATGGATTCTTTAACTTCAAAATGGATCACTATAACATAATTCATCACTATCAAAAAAATAGTTAAATCACGATAATGTTAGAAGCACTGGATTTAATTGTCATTAGGATAAATAAAAATTAATGTAAGACTTTCAAAGATTAAAGTACTCTGACAACTAACCTGAAATGTCATTTTATGCCGTGGTTGTCATTTACATGATTTCTCTTAACTTGTGACCTCAAACAACCTAA
The DNA here is from genome assembly GCA_017312705.2 of Penaeus japonicus. Classification (NCBI taxonomy): domain Eukaryota; kingdom Metazoa; phylum Arthropoda; class Malacostraca; order Decapoda; family Penaeidae; genus Penaeus; species Penaeus japonicus. The sequence continues at coordinate 213,874 of BOPN01000689.1, read as the reverse complement.
TCGTGATTGCAATAAGATTGAACTATATTGTCATTAAATAAGCGAAAGATCAAATGAGGTCACTGCCTTTTTACACGATAATGAGCGTGGCCATTTAGTGAAATAACATGGTGTATAATATACCGAGTTTGTGTCAAAAGTTACCGGATGATGAAACAAAAACTGCTTATTTCTACGTTTATTATTGCAATTCGTAAGTGCATATAAAAAGATTACTCCTCTCTTTCCGTCTCAAAGACTAGTCTTCTTTTCGCGAAGGGAGTCTGTGACCTGCAGCTAACAGAGCGTCTTGTTTTCCGTACTTCCAGCACAGGCATCCCATTTAAAACAGTGGGGGATGATGCTGTTGGACGCGGAGAACTTCTTAAAGTAAATGCGGATTCGTGGAATGGTGAAGTTGGCAAAGGGATAAGGTCTCCGGATGATAATCTGTCTGCCAATTCCATGTGTTCAGAAACACACACCAGGGAACTTGAAGTGAACATCATGATGAGTGCTTTGACAATGTGACGAGATGGGATATCTGGCCTATTATATGGTCTGAATCACGCGGTTTGTAGGGCAAATGAGGTCACGCGACTGAGTATTAGATTGGTTACCCATTGCAGGGACAAGTAATATTTTCTGGCTTTAGGAAGTTCCGGTAGCATCAGTTTAGATGAAAGGCATTCAGCTAATTCTTTTAGAAAAAAAAAATTTTTTCTGCGTAACAATAGAATTAGTGGAGTCACGATACCAGAAAATCTGATTTTGATTGTATTACCTTTGAGTAATATTGTCCGTTCGCCAGTGAAGGAACATGAGAAACAGAACTATACATCACTGTTGAATATTTTGTTACTAAAATAGGTTCATATATATTTCTTTTAATTTCAATTTGTTTGTGTTGTTGAAATTCCTTAATGCCATATTACTTTCTTTTTTCACCAGAAAATCCCCAAACCTTTATTGCACTTAATTGTTTTTCTTTATCGTCATGAAAATATAAATTTAATTTTGATTACGTTGCATTTGATTTATTGCCGTCATTGACCGTGATGATACAGGGATATTTTCTGGGTAGTCTTCATTTTCCCGCTTCTTGCGACATCGATGCCAGACAATCCAATCGCGATTACAATACAATTGTACTGTATTGTCATTAATCAAGAGGAAAATCAGATGAGGTCACTCGGCATTTTTACACGATGATCATAGCACCTTATTAGTTGTATTATTATTTCATTACATTCTGTTTATAATAATTGATGGTGATGATTAGCTGTTTGGTAAAATGGCTTACCATGGTAAATAATATAACGTGGAAGTAGAAGTTAATGCTTCCCTCTTGCTCGAAATATATTTATCCAATGACGAGAAGCTTACATAATATTGTCAAATGTTACGGGATGATTAAACAAAAAATACTGATCTCTACGTTTATTATTGCAATTCTGAAATGCATATATAGAGGTTACTCCTCTCATTCCGCCTCAAAGACCAGCCTTCTCTTTGCGAAAGGAGTCGATAACCTCAGCTAATAACACACTATATGCTAAGATATATCGACGATTCTAGCATCTTAATAGTATTGTTATATCAGTACATTTCATTTATGGTAATTAGTGTTATTCATGTTTAATGATATACCGAAATGTAAGAAGTTGATGCTTGACTTTTCCTTGAAACATATTTGTCTAGGGCAAGAGGCTTATCAAAAATGTTGTGAAACAGAAATTTCTTATATCTACGTTTATTATTGCAATTCGTGAGTGTACATAAAAAGATTACTCCTCCCTTTCCGCCTCAAAGACCAGCCTTCTCTTCGCAAAGGGAGTCTGTGACCTGCAGCTAACAAACCGTCCCATTTAAAGCAGGAGGGGATGGTGCTGGTGGACGTGGAGAACTTCTTAACGTAAATGTGGATTCTTGGAATGGTGAAGTTGGCAAAGGGATGAGGTCTGGGGATGATAGCCTGTCTCTTAGTTCCATTTGTACAGAAACACACATCGGGAAACTAGAAGTGAACATCATGATGAGTCCTTTGATAATGTGACGAGATGGGTGATCTGACCTATAATATAGTCTGATTCATGTAATTTGTAGGGCAGTTGAGGTCACGGGACTGAGAATGTGAGATTGGTTATCCTCTGTAGGGACATAAAAGAATTCACGATATTTTTCGGCTTTAGTAATTGCCAGTAATTGGGAATATATTCCGGCTTTAGGAATTGCCTATAATTGGAAATGTATCCCGGCTTTAGGAATTTCCTGTACTTGGCATTGTTTTCTGGCTTTAGGGATTTCCTGTACTTGGCATTGTTTTCCAGCTTTAGGCAGTGGCTGTGATTAGCAAAACTTTTCGGATTTAAGGATTGCCTGCAACATTGCCTCGTGATTATTTTTGCATTCTATGTAACAAATAATAAGCGGTGGCGAAGTCATTTATATCATATTTGATATTTAATTCATATTTGTCTGATTGCAAAATTTTACAGCGCATGTTAATACCTTTATATGTATTATGAAAAAAAAAAACTTTTACTGCTGAACAACAGAACCAGTGCAACCGTAATGCCATACAACCTAATTCTGATTATATTACATTTGAATTATACTGAAAGGATCAGAGCTATTTATATTAAAAGTGAATATTACGTGGCTTCTTTCTCTTCCACTGGCTCCTCCATGATAGTCATGGCGAATCCTCTGTCTCCAACTCCTTCGGTCTTGTGTATTATCTTGTGCAACTCCAACTTCTCTCATAACTTCATAACAGTCGTACAATCTCCGCTATGGCCTTCCTTGTCTTCTTCCATCTCCATTCGTTCCACTCTTCTACCATCTCAACCGTTCCTCTTGCAACCTTGGCACTGTCAACGCTCCGCTGATATGTTCGTTCCTCACCTGCTCTTTTTTCGTGTCAGGCCTAAGGACCACCCAAGCATTCGTATTTCAGCTACTTTCAACGATTTTTCCTGATTCTTAGGGATGTAGCCTACGGGTCATATAGAATTGCAGGTCTTACAATTGATTTGTGGAATCTGCCTTTCACTTTGGCATTTACTCTTCTATCACACAACAGTCCTGTAACTTTTCTCCAGCTGTTCTATCCTACCTGTATTCTCTTTGCCACTTCTGCATCTGATCCACAATCATCTTGCACTGTTGACCCCAGGTATCTAAACTCCTTCACTGGTTGCACCCTTTCACCTTCTAGGCTTATACTTCCATTTCTCTGCATCCCATTACCAGCATTAAGATATTCTGTCTTAGTTCTGCTAACTCTCATACCTCTCTAAAGCTTTACTCCACTGCCCCAACTTCTCGCTTGTTTCTGTCATTCGTTCATATAACAATATCATCATCATACATCATATTCCACGGGGATTGCCTTCGTATTATGGAGGTTAATGTTTCCCTCTTTCTTGTTATATATTTGCCCTATGGCGAAAAACTTATCAAAAACATGTTAATGTTACCGGATGAAGAAACAAAAATTGCTTGCCTCTACGTTTATTATTGCAATTCTGCCTCTTCACGAAGGGAGTCTGTGACCTATGGGGAATTAACACTTGTGTTCCTTTGTTTGCGACCTCTATGCCAGACAACCTAATAGTGATTGCAATACAAAATTGTCCTCTAATTTTTAATAAAGCGCATGTTTAAGGCATACTTCCATTTTTTTTTAAGATATGACTGTCATTGTGTTTATAATAATTAGTGGAAATAATTAGCCATTTGGTAAAACAACATTTAATGATATATCAAAATTGCAGGTAGGAAATCAATGTTTCACTCTTCTTGAAATATATTAGTCTATGACAAGTATAAAACAAATATTATCAGATATTACCGTGTGATGAAACAATTGCTTATTGCTAATTGCTCTACGTTTATTATTGCAGTGGTTAAATGTATATAGAAAAATATTACTCTTCTCTTTCCGCCTCATAAAAAACAGCCTTCTCTTCGCGAAGGGAGTCTGTGACCTGCAGCTAACAGAGCGTCTTGTTTTCCGTACTTCCAGCACAGGCATCCCATTTAAAACAGTGGGGGATGGTGCTGTTGGACGCGGAGAACTTCTTAAAGTAAATGCGGATTCGTGGAATGGTGAAGTTGGCAAAGGGATAAGGTCTCCGGATGATAGTCTGTCTCTTAGTTCCATGTTTACAGAAACACACATAAGGGAACTTGATGTGAACATCATGAGTCCTTTTATACTGTAACGAGATGGGAGATCTAACCTATAATATAGTGCCATTCACTTCACGCGTCTGAGAATGTGAGATTTCCTGTAGCATTACTTTATATTTGCAGATTCAGATTAAGCTTTTTGAGAGAGAAAAAATGCATTGGCTCCTAATTATTGCTCCACTCTATGGAACCACATACTAAGCGAAGGCGAAGGTATTACTATTGTATTTGATATTGATGTACGTACATGTTATGCTGAATCGGAGTAATATATCAAGATTTAATATTTTGTAACTGACTATCATCACTAAAATAAAATGAATCGGTTTCTCTCGCCGCACAACTTATTTCTTTACTGCGTAATAATTGAATCAATTAAATAATCGAATCATTGATGTAATTAATGAAGCAGTGATGTCACTTGTGTTTCTCTCTTTACTATCATGAAGTCATGCACGCTAATTCCGATTACGTTGCATTTGATTCGGTGTTATCACGATGGACTCGCTTGTGTTTCTTTACTTGTGATTTGTAGGGCAGATAAGGTCACGTGACTGAGATTGTTAAAATTGTCATCCTCTCTATGAAGAACTAACAATAATTTCCGGCTTTAGGGATTGCCTGTAACATGACCAATATCATTTTTACACTATGCAATAAATATTAGACATTGGCGAGATCATTTTATATAATATATAATATTTGATTTATTTTTGTCAGATTACGGTATTTTATAGTGCATATAAATGTATCTATATGTATTATGAACAATGGTATCAGCGTTTTCCGTTGAATTATTTTTCCCTTATTACTTTAATGTAACGATATGCAACATATGAGCTGTAATATAGTCCGATTCATGTAACTTGTAGGCCAGATGAGGTCATGCGACTGAGAATGTGAGATTGGGACATAGAACATTTAGGGATATTGTCCGGCTTTAGGAATTGCCTGTAATTGGCAATATTATCCGGATTTAGGGATTGCCTGCACTTGGTAATATTTTATGGCTTCATGAATTGCCTGTAACATTGCCTCATTATCATTTATGTACTTTGTGCAACAAGTCATTCCTGTAATATTTGATATTTAATTTGTATTTGTGTGATTACGATATTCTACAGTTCATGTAAATACATGTGTATGTATTATGAAGGAATAGAGTAACACGTTTACTGCTGATTAACGGAATCAGTGCAACCGCCATGCCAAACAACCTAATTTCCATTGCATTACATTTGAATTATACTCTCTTTAATCAAGAGAAAGTTATGAGTAATCAGAGTTATAAATCAAGATTGTGTGACTAATACGAGATTGAGTATTTTCATATAATTTTCTACTATGGTGAATTATTTAAATGTCATATTACTAGTCTTCAGTGATCAAGTGATCATAAAATCCTAGAACCTTCAATGTACTTGTGTTTCAACATAGGATACACGATGCGCTCGTGTTCCTTTCCATTCGATCTTGCTAGCAGACAATGTATTCGTGATTGCAATACAACTGAACTACATTATCATCAACGCATTAGGCTAAAATATACCGACGATGATCATAGTACCTTGTTAGTTTTAGTATTATTTAATTACATTCAATTTATAGTAATTAGTGGTAATGATTAGCCATTTGGTAAAATGCTTAATCATGATAAATAATATTCCAAAATTAAATTTCGAGGTTAATAAGTCTCTCATGCTTGAAATATATTTGCCCTTTAACAAACGTGTCAATTGTTACCGGATAATGAAACAAAAAGTGCTTATCTCAACGTTTATTATTGCAATTCGTAATTGTTTATAAAAAGATTACTCCTCTCTTTCCGCCTCAAAGACCAGCCTTCTCTTCGCGAAGGGAGTCTGTGACTTGCAGCTAACAAATCGTCTTCTTTTCCGTACCTCCAGTACAGGTCCCCCGCTTAAAACACTGGGCGGTATTGCTGGTGTACGCGGAGAACTTCTTAAAGGAAATGCCGATTCGCGGAATGGCGAAGTTGGCAAAGGGACAAGGTCTGGGGGTGTTAATCGATCTCTTAGTTCCATGTGGACAGAAACACGCGCCACGAAATCGGAAGTGAACATCATGATGAGTCCTTCGATAATGTGACGAGACGAGAGATCTGACCAATAATATAATCTAAATCACGTAATTTGTAGGACACATAAGGTCACGCGACTGAGGAACGCGGATGACCTAGCTATATTTTCCGGCTTTTGGAATTATCTGGACTTTAGATTACGAATTTCAAGAAGACTTTAGAGAGAGAAAAAAAAAACTATTGCAAAATAAAATTATATGTGTTAGAAAACGATATTTTGCAGTGCATGTAATTGGATTTATCATGGCTTATGAAGGATCAGAGTCATATATCAATATGAAATACTTTGTTACTTGAATAGAATTATGAGTATTCCTTTTATTTTCATTTGATAAAAAAAAAAAAAAAAGATGTCATTTTACGTTTCACTTTATGGGATAAATACTCAGTAAATTATGATAGTACTAAATATAATATCTTAAATGTTTTTGGAAACTTTGGTAAGTTGGTTCTTTATTCTATGTAATGCATTGATAAGTGTTATAAAGAATGGGTAATATGTTATGATTTAATATTCTGCTTCCAGAATATGATTCTGATTATTTAATTTTATATATATCACTCCCTTATGCCATAGTAGTATTGACCCTGGGTTACCACAAATTCCTCGACTATTCCAACTGATCCTCAGCACCAAAGGCAATTGTGCTCATGTCTCTTGCCTTGCGACCATGAAGTCCCGACGCCTAATTTTAACGCCGTAACATTCAAGTCATCAGGATGAGGATAGTCTAGTCACTCTAGTGTAGAGAATTTGCAGTCATGTCTTTATCGTGACCTTGGTGCCTTGCATTGCATTTGAATTATATTTTTTTAAGCAGGTGAAGAAAGGGTAGATGGGGAATTGTATTGGAATATATGGTGTATTTTATACATTTATATATATTTTTATAATTAGTAATTTCTTTGGTAAAACTTAATATGAAATAATTTATCGAAATTTTAGATTGTTACCATTGCCTTGCTGGAATTATATTTTTATGAGTAGAGGCTTATTGAAATGTGATCAGTTTTACAGGAAGATGAGACAAAACTTGTTTACATCAGCGTTTGTCATTGTATTGTTTTATATAAAAGTATACGAAATGATTAATCCTCTAAGTCCCCCCCAAAAAAGTTTCTCTTCGCGATAGGAGTCTCAGACCTGCGACCGTCAAACCGGCTATATGCCACGAGAACTTCCCCATATCGTGACATCGAGGCTTCCATAAGTGGTCTAGAGCCACAGATGGAGTGCCAAAAGCTTTGGCAGCGGTGGGATTCGAACCCACGCCTCCGAAGAGACTGGTGCCTTAAACCAGCGCCTTAGACCGCTCGGCCACGCTACCTTGTGAGAAGATGGTTTTATATATTTAATGAACCTTTCAGGATGTATGCATTGCAGAATTAGGCTTGAAATTTGAGAACTGACGTCAAAGGATTTTTGAATACTTTTAGTGCCAATATTCGTCCAATGAATGCGGAACAGTAGTAACTGACTCATTTTTGCCCTGATTCCGACAGCTAAAAAATCATTGGAAATAGTTTTTGCCAGTAGGATAGCATAGATAATAAATCCTGTATATACAAAATTTAATGCATGGATTCTAACTAACCTGAAATGTCCTTTTATGTCGTGGTTGTCATTTACATGTTTTCTCTTAACCTGCGTCCTCAAACAACCTAATCGTGGTTGCAATACATTTGAACTATGTTGCCATTAAATAAGCGAAAGAAGATCAGATGAGGTCACTCTGCATTTTACAGGATAATGAGCGTAGCCATTTAGTGACTAATGACTAATCATGGTATATAATATACCGAGTTTGTGTAAGTTAATACTTCTCTCTTCCTTGAAATATATTCATCCTATGACGAGAAGCTTATCAAACATGCCAAACGTGACCGGATGATGAAACAAAAAGTCCTTATTTCTGCGTTTATTATTGCAATTCGTAAGTGTATATAAAAAGATTATTCCTCTCTTTCCGCCTCAAAGACTAGTCTTCTTTTCGCGAAGGGAGTCTGTGACCTGCAGCTAACAGAGCGTCTTGTTTTCCGTACTTCCAGCGCAGGCATCCCATTTAAAACAGTGGTGGATGGTGCTGTTGGACGCGGAGAACTTCTTAAAGTAAATGCGGATTCGTTGAATGGTGAAGTTGGCAAAGGGATAAGGTCTCCGGATGATAGTCTGTCTGTCATTTCCATGTGTTCAGAAACACACACCAGGGAACCCGAAGTGAACATCATGATGAGTCCTTTGATAATGTGACGAGATGGGATATCTGACCTATTATATGGTCCGAATCACGTGGTTTGTAGGGCAAATGAGGTCACGCGACTGAGAGTGTTAGATTGGTTACCCATTGGAGGGACACAAGAGGAACAAGTAATATTTTCTGGCTTTAGGAAGTGTCGGTAGCATCACTTTAGATGAAAGGGATTCAGCTAATTCTTTTAGAAAAAAAACAACAACAATGCATTGGCTGGTTATTATTTTTGCACTCTATGAAACAATTACTAAGCGATGGCGAAGGTATTACCATAGTATTTGATATTGATTTTGTATTTGTCAGGTTGTTACATTTTACAGCGCATGTAAAGTCATTTATGATGAATCGGAGTAATATATCATGATTAAATATTTTATTCCTATCATCACCAAAATAAAATATTGTGCTTCTATCGTTGGAATTATGAAGTCACACAACTGATTTTTTCTGTGTAGCAATAGAAACAGAAATATACATCTCTGTTGAATACTTTGTTACTAAAATAGGTTCTTATGTATTACTTTTAATTTCAATTTGTTTGTGATGTTGAAATTCCTTAATGCCATATTACTTTATTTTTTCACCAGAAAATCCCCAAACCTTTATTGCACTTTATTGTTTTTCTTTATGGTCATGAAAACATAAATTTAAGTTTGATGACGTTGCATTTGATTCATTGCCATCATTAACCGTGATGATATAGGGATATTTTCTGGGTAGTGTGTACATTTTCCCGCTTGTGTTTCTCTTCGTGCGACCTCGATGCCAGACAACCTAATCGCGATTGCAATACAATTGTACTGTATTGTCATTAATCATGAGAAAAATCAGATGAGGTGACTAGGCATTTTAACACGATGATCATAGCTACCTTGTTCGTTATATTCTATTCATAATAATTGATGGTGATGATTAACTGTTTGGGGATGGCTAGCCTTGCTAAATAATATAACATTAGATGAAGTTAATGCTTCGCTACACTCAAAAGATATTTATCCAATGACGAGAAGCTTACATGATATTGACAAATGTTACGGGATGATTAAACAAAAATTACTTATCTCTACGTTTATTATTGCAATTGGCAAATGTATATGGAAAGATCACTCTTCTTTTTCCGCTTCAAAGACCAACTGAGAAGACTGGTCTTTGAGGCGGAAAGAGAAAGGAATCGGTAACCTCAGCTAATAAAACGCTATAAGCTAAGATATATCGATGATTCCAGCACCTTAATAGTATTGGTATTATATCAGTACATTCTATTTATGATAATTAGTGTTATTCATGTTTAATGATATACCGAAATGTAAGAAGTTGATGCTTGACTTTTCCTTGAACATATTTGTCAAGGGCGAGAGGCTTATCAAAAATGTTGTCAACTGTTACCGGATGATGAAACAAATTACTTATCTCTACGTTTATTATTGCAATTCGTGAGTGTACATAAAAAGATTACTCCTCCCTTTCCGCCTCAAAGACCAGCCTTCTCCTCGCAAAGGGAGTCATTGACCTGCAGCTAACAGAGCGTCTTGTTTTCCGTACTTCCAGTACAGGAACCCCAACTGAAACAATGGGGGATGATGCTGGTGGACGCGGAGAACTTCTTAACGTAAATGTGGATTCGTGGAATGGTGAAGTTGGCAAAGGGATGAGGTCTGGGGATGATAGTCTGTCTCTTAGTTCCATGTATACAGAAACATACACCGGGGAACTAGAAGTGAACATCATCATGAGTTCTTTGATAATGTGACGAGATGGGAGATCTGACCTATGATATAGTCCGATTCATGTAATTTGTAGGGCAAATGAGGTCATGCGGCTAAGAATGTGAGATAGATCAACTTCTGTAGGGACATGAAAGAATTCGCGATATTTTTCGGCTTTAGGAATTTCCTGTAATTGGGAATGTTTTCCGGCTTTAGGAATTTCCTGTAATTGGGAATATATTCCGGATTTAGGAATATCCTGTAATTGGCATTGTTTTCCGGCTTTAGGAATTGCCTGTAATTGGCAATATTTTGCAGCTTTAGGAAGTCTCTGTAATTAGTAAAATATTCCGGATTTAAGGATTGCCTGCAACAGTGCCTCGTGATTATTTTTGCATTCCATGTAACAAATATTAATCGGTGGCGAAGTCATTCATATCATATTTGATATTAATTCATATTTGTCTGATTACAAAATTTTACAGCGTATGTATTATGAAGAAAAAAAGTAATATTTTTACTGCTGAACAACGGAACCATTGCAACCGTAATGCCATACAACCAAATTCTGATTGTATTACACGAATTATAGTGAAAGGACTTGAGGAATCAGAGCTATTTATAACAACACAATTTATAACTGGCACTATCAACGCTCCGCTGATATATTCGTTCCTCACCCGCTTTCTTCGTGTCTGGCCTAAGGACCACCCCAGCATTAGCATTTCAGCTACTTCCAACTATTCTTTCCTGAGTCTTAGGGAGTACTGTGGCCTCCAGGTCATAAAGGATTGCAGATCTTACAATTGTTTTGTGGAATCTGCCTTTCACTTTGGCATTTACTCTTCTATCACACAACAGTCCTGTAACTTTTCTCCAGCTGTTCTATCATATCTGTATTCTCTTCGCTACTTCTGCATCTGATCCACAATCATCTTGTACTGTTGACCCCAGGTATCTAAACTCCTTCACTCGTTGCACCCTTTCACCTCCTAGGCTTATACTTCCATTTCTCTGCATCCCATTACCAGCATTAAGATATTCTATCTTAGTCCTGCTAACTCTCATACCATACCTCTCTAAAGCTTTACTCCACTGCCCTACGTTTATTATTGCAATTCGTAAGTATGTAAAAAGATTACTCTCTTTCCGCCTCAAAGAACAGGCTTCTCTTCGCGAAGGGAGTCTGTGACCTATGGAGAATTTACAGTTGTGTTCCTTTGTTTGCGACCTCTATGCCAGATAACCTAATCGTAATTGCAATACAAAATTGTCCTATAGTTTGTGATAAAACGCATATATAAGGCATACTTCAAAAAAGAAAAAAAAAAGATATGACTGTCATTCTATTTATGATAATTAGTGGCAATAATTAGCCATTTGGTAAAACAACATTTGATGATCAATCAAAATTGCAGGAAGAAAGTCAATGTTTCACTCTTGCTTGAAATATATTAGTCAATGACAAGTATAAAAAAGTCATATATTACTGTGTGATGAAACAGTAATTGCTTAACTCAGCGTTTATCATTTGAATGCTTAAGTATATATAAAAAAATATTACTCCTCTCTTCCCGCCTCTTAAAAGACCAACCTTCCCTTCGCGAAGGGAGTCTGTGACCTGCAGCTAACAAAGCGTCTTGTTTTCCGTACTTCCGGCACAGGCATCCCATTTAAAACAGTGGGGGATGATGCTGTTGGACGAAAAGAACTTCTTAAAGTAAATGCGGATTCGTGGAATGGTGAAGTTGGGAAGGGGAACTAGAAGTGAACATCATGATGATTCCTTTGACAAAGTGACGAGATGGGACCTATAATATAGTGCCAGTCATTTGTAGGGTAAATGAGGTCACGCGAATGAGAATGTGAGATTGGTCATCCATTGTAGGGACACAGGGGAATAATCAATATTTTCCGGGTTTATGAATTTCCTGGAGCATTACTTTCGATTTCCAGATTCAGTTTAAGCTTTTTGAGAGAGAGAGAGAGAGAGAGAGAGAAAGAGAGAGAGAGAGAGAGAGAGAGAGAGAGAGAGAGAGAGAGAGAGAGAGAGAGAGAGAGAGAGAGAGAGAGAGAGAGAGAGAGAGAAACAAAACAATGCATTGGCTCCTTATCATTGCTCCACTCTTTGGAACGCATATACTAAACGAAGGCGAAGGTATTACTATTGTAATTGATATTGATGAACGTACATGCTATGCTGAATAGGAGTAATATATCAAGATTGAATATTTTGTAACTATCATCACCAAAATAAAATGAATCGGTTTCTCACGTCGCACAACTTATCTCTTTACTGCGTAATAATTGAATCAATGAAATAATTGAATCATTGATGTAATAACTGAATCTTTGATGTAATAATTGAATCATTGATGTAATAATTGAATCATTGATGTAATAACTGAATCATTGATGTAATAATTGAATCATTGATGTAATAATTGAATCATTGATGTGATAATTGAATCATTGATGTAATAATTGAATCATTGATGTGATAATTGAATCATTGATGTAATAATTGAATCATTGATGTGATAATTGAATCATTGATGTAATAATTGAATCATTGATGTAATAATTGAATCATTGATGTGATAATTGAATCATTGATGTAATAATTGAATCATTGATGTGATAATTGAATCATTGATGTGATAATTGAATCATTGATGTAATAATTGAATCATTGATGTGATAATTGAATCATTGATGTAATAATTGAATCGTTGATGTGATAATTGAATCATTGATGTAATAACTGAATCATTGATGTGATAATTGAATCGTTGATGTGATAATTGAATCATTGATGTGATAATTGAATCATTGGTGTGATAATTGAATCATTGATGTGATAATTGAATCATTGATGTGATAATTGAATCATTGATGTGATAATTGAATTACTGATGTAATAATTAAATCAGTGATGTCACTTGTGTTTCTCTCATTACGATCATGAAGTCATGCACGCTAATTCCGATTACGCTGCAATTGATTCGGTGTTATCATTAACCGTGATGATATAAGGATAATTTCCGGTTGTCTATTTTTTCACGATGGACTCGCTTGTGTTTCTTTACTTGTGATTTGTAGGGCAGATAAGGTCACGTGACTGAGATTGTTAAAATTGTCATCCTCTGTAGGAAGAACTAACAATAATTTCCGGCTTTAGGAATTGCCTGTAATTGGTAACATTTTCCGACTTTAGGAATTGCCTGTAACATTGCCTCATTATCATTTTTGTATTACTCTGTGCAACAAATACTAAACGATGGCGAAGTCATTCCTGTAATATTTGATATTTGAGTTGCATTTGTCTGATTAAGATATTCTACAGTTCATGTAAATACATTTGTATGTATTATGAATGAATAGAATACCACGTTTACTGCTGATTAACGGAATCAGAGCAACCGCGACGCCAATTGTCATTGCATTACATTTGAATTATACTGTCTTTAATCAAGTGAAAGTTATGAATAATCAGAGTTATAAATCAAGATTTTGTGGCTAATACAGGATCTAGTATTTTCATATATTTTTTATAATGCTTTATTTAAATGTCATATTACTATACTCTTTAGTGATCACAAAATCTTCAGTTTACTTGTGTTTCTTCTTTCTTTACAATCATGAAGTCATGCAATCCAATTCTGATCACGTTGCATCTTATTGAGTGTTGTCAGGAACCACGGTGGTATAAGAATATTTCCCGGGTAGCCTGCGCTGCACTCGTGTTTCTTTCCTATCGACCTCGCTACCAGACAATGTATTCGTGATTGCAATACAACTGAGGCTAAAATATATCGACGATGAACATAGTACCTTGTAAGTTTGGTATTATTTAATTACATTCTTTTTATAGTAATTAGTGGTAATGATTAGCCATTTGGTAAAATGCTTAATCATGATAAATAATATTCCGAAATTAAAATTTGAAACTAATGCTTCCTTCTTGCTTGAAATATATTTGCCCTTTAACAAGCATGTCAAATGTTACCGGATGATGAAACAAAAAGTGTTTATCTCAACATTTATTATTGCAATTCGTAATAGTATATAAAAAGATTACTCCTCCCTTTCTGCCTCAAAGACCAGCCTTCTCTTCGCGAAGGGAGTCTGTGACCTGCAGCAAACAAATCGTCTTTTCTTCCGTACCTCCAGTACAGGTACCCCGCTTAAAACACTGGGCGGTATTGCTGGTGTACGCGGAGAACTTCTTAAAGGAAATGCCGATTCGCGGAATGGCGAAGTTGGCAAAGGGACAAGGTCTGGGGATGTTAATCGATCTCTTAGTTCCATGTGGACAGAAACACGCGCCACGAAACCGGAAGTGAACATCATGATGAGTCCTTCGATAATGTGGCGAGACGAGAGATCTGACCAATAATATAATCTAAATCACGTAATTTGTAGGACACATAAGGTCACGCGACTGAGGAACGCGGATGACCTAGCTATATTTTCCGGCTTTTGGAATTGTCTGGACTTTGGATTACGAATTTCAAGAAGACTTTAGAGAGAAAAAATTAAAACTATTGCAAAATAAAATATTTTGCAGTGCATGTAATTGGATTTATCATGGCATATGAAGGATCAGAGTCATATATCAACATGAAATACTTTGTTACTTGAATAGAATTATGAGTATTCCTTTTATTTTCATTTGATAAAAAAAAAAAATATATATATATTGATGTCATATTACGTTTCACTTTATGGGACAAATACTCAGTAAATTATGATGGTACTATATATAATATCTTACATGTTTTTGGTAACTTTGGTAAGTTGGTTCTTTATTCCATGTAATGCATTGATAAGTGTTATAAAGAATGGGTAATATGTTATGATTTAATATTCTGCTCCCAGAATATGATTCTGATTATTCAATTTTATTTACATCACTCCCTTATGCCATAGTATTGACCCTGGGTACCTACAAAATCCTCGATTATTCCAACTGATCCTCAGCACCAAAGGAAATTGTGCTCATGTCTCTTGCCTTGCGACCATGAAGTCCCGCGGCCTAATTTTGACGGCGTAACATTCAAGTCATCAAGATGAGGATAGTCTAGTGTAGAGAATTTGCAGTCATGTCTTTATTGCGACCTTGGTGCCTAATTTTGATTGCATTACATTTGAATTCTATTTTTTTAAGCAAGTGAAGAAAGGGTAGATGGGGAATTGTATTGGAATATTATATGCTGTATTTCATACATTTATAT
This sequence comes from Penaeus japonicus, assembly GCA_017312705.2. Lineage (NCBI taxonomy): Eukaryota > Metazoa > Arthropoda > Malacostraca > Decapoda > Penaeidae > Penaeus > Penaeus japonicus. Next base: position 198,402 of record BOPN01000689.1, on the reverse strand, counting down.
ATATTTTTATAATTAGTAATTTCTTTGGTAAAACTTAATATTAAATTATTTATCGAAATTTTAGATTGTTACCATTGCCTTGCTGGAATTATATTTTTTATGAGTAGAGGCTTATTGAAATGTGATCAGTTTTACAGGAAGATGAGACAAAACTTGTTTATATCAGCGTTTGTTATTGTATTGTTATATATAAACGTATACGAAATGATTAATCCTCTAAGTCCCCCCCAAAAAAAAGTTTCTCTTCGCGATAAGAGTCTCAGACCTGCGACCGTCAAACCGGCTATATGCCACGAGAACTTCCCCATATCGTGACATCGAGGCTTCCATAAGTGGTATAGAGCCATAGATGGAGTGCCAAAAGCTTTGGCAGCGGTGGGATTCGAACCCACGCCTCCGAAGAGACTGGTGCCTTAAACCAGCGCCTTAGACCGCTCGGCCACGCTACCTTGTAAGAAGATGGTTTTATATATTTAATAAACCTTTCAGTAGTGAATAACCTTTCAGAATGTATGCATTGCAGAATTAGGCTTGAAATTTGAGAACTGACGTCAAAGGATTTTTCAATACTTTTAGTGCCAATATTCGTCCAATGAATACGGAACAGTAGTAACTTACTCATTTTTGCCCTGATTCCGACAGCTAAAAATCATTGGAAATAGTTTTTGCCAGTAGGATAGCATAGATAATAAATCCTGTATATACAAAATTTAATGCATGGGTTCTAACTAACCTGAAATGTCCTATAATGGCGCGGTTGTCATTTACATGTTTTCTCTTAACCTGCGTCCTCAAACAACCTAATCGTGGTTGCAATACATTTGAACTATGTTGCCATTAAATAAGCGAAAGAAGATCAGATGAGGTCACTCTGCATTTTTACAGGATAGTGAGCGTAGCCATTTAGTGACTAATGACTAATCATGGTATATAATATACCGGGTTTGTGTAAGTTAATACTTCTCTCTTCCTTGAAATATATTCATCCTATGACGAGAAGCTTATCAAACATGCTAAACGTGACCGGAAGATGAAACAAAAAGTACTTATTTCTGCGTTTATTATTGCAATTCGTAAGTGTATATAAAAAGATTATTCCTCTCTTTCCGCCTCAAAGACTAGTCTTCTTTTCGCGAAGGGAGTCTGTGACCTGCAGCTAACAGAGCGTCTTGTTTTCCGTACTTCCAGCACAGGCATCCCATTTAAAACAGTGGGGGATGATGCTGTTGGACGCGGAGAACTTCTTAAAGTAAATGTGGTTTCATGGAATGGTGAAGTTGGCAAAGGGATAAGGTCTCCGGATGATAGTCTGTCTGTCAGTTCCATGTGTTCAGAAACACACACCAGGGAACCTGAAGTGAACATCATGATGAGTCCTTTGATAATGTGACGAGATGGGATATCTGACCTATTATATGGTCCGAATCACGTGGTTTGTAGGGCAAATGAGGTCACGCGACTGAGTGTTAGATTGGTTACCCATTGGAGGGACACAGAGGAACAAGTAATATTTTCTGGCTTTAGGAAGTGCTGGTAACATCAGTTTAGATGAAAGGGATACAGCTAATTCTTTTTATAAAAAAACAACAACAATGCATTGGCTAGTTATTATTTTTGCACTCTATGAAACAATTACTAAGCGATGGCGAAGGTATTACCATAGTATTTGATATTGATTTTGTATTTGTCAGGTTGTTACATTTTACAGCGCATGTAAAGTCATTTTATGATGAATCGGAGTAATATATCATGATTAAATATTTTATTCCTATCATCACCAAAATAAAATATTGTGCTTCTATCGTTGGAATTATGAAGTCACACAACTGATTTTTTCTGTGTAGCAATAGAAACAGAAATATACATCTCTGTTGAATACTTTGTTACTAAAATAGGTTCTTATGTATTACTTTTAATTTCAATTTGTTTGTGATGTTGAAATTCCTTAATGCCATATTACTTTATTTTTTCACCAGAAAATCCCCAAACCTTTATTGCACTTTATTGTTTTTCTTTATGGTCATGAAAACATACATTTAATTTTGATTACGTTGCATTTGATTCATTGCCATCATTGGCCGTGATGATACAGGGATATTTTCTGGGTAGTCTGTACATTTTCCCGCTTGTGTTTCTCTTCTTGCGACCTCGATGCCAGACAACCTAATCGCGATTGCAATACAATTGAACTATTTTGTCATTAATCAAGAGAAAAATCAGATGAGGTGACTCGGCATTTTTACACGATGATCAGATCATAGCTACCTTGTTCATTACATTCTATTCATAATAATTGATGGTGATGATTAACTGTTTGGGGGAATGGCTAACCTTGTTAAATAATATAACGTGGAAGTAGAAGTTAATGCTTCCTTCTTGCTCAAAAGATATTTATCCAACGACGAGAAGCTTACATGATATTGTCAAATGTTACGGGATGATTAAACAAAAATTACTTATCTCTACGTTTATTATTGCAATTCGAAAATGCATATGGAAAGATCACTCTTCTTTTTCCGCTTCAAAGACCAACCGAGAAGACTGGTCTTTGAGGCGCAAAGAGAAAGGAGGCGGTAATCTCAGCTAATAAAACGCTATAAACTAAGATATATCGATGATTCCAGCACCTTAATAGTATTGGTATTATATCAGTACATTCTATTTACGATAATTAGTGTTATTCATGTTTAATGATCTACCGAAATGTAAGAAGTTGATGCTTGATTTTTCCTTAAAACATATTTGTCAAGGGCGAGAGGCTTATCAAATCTGTTGTCAATTGTTACCGGATGATGAAACAGAAATTTCTTATCTCTACGTTTATTATTGCAATTCGTAAGAATACATAAAAAGATTACTCCTCCCTTTCCGCCTCAAAGACCAGCCTTCTCTTCGCGAAGGGAGTCTGTGACCTGCAGCTAACAAATCGCCTTGTTTTCCGTACTTCCAGAACAGGAACCCCTGTTGAAACAATGGGGGATGATGCTGGTGGACGTGGAGAACTTCTTAAAGTAAATGTAGATTCGTGGAATGGTGAAGTTGGCAAAGGGATGAGGTCTGGGGATGATAGTCTGTCTCTTAGTTCCATTTGTACAGAAACACACACCGGGGAACTAGAAGTGAACATCATGCTGAGTCCTTTGATAATGTGACGAAATGGGAGATCTGACCTTTAATATAGTCCGATTCATGTAATTTGTAGGGCAGTTGAGGTCACGCGACTGAGAATGTGTGATTGATCAACCTCTATTGGGATGTAAAAGAATTCGGGATATTTTTCGGCTTTAGGAATTGCCTGTAATTGGGAATATATTCCGGCTTTAGGAATTGCCTGTAATTAGACATATTTTCCGGCTTTAGGAATTGCCTGTACATGGCAATCTTTTCCGACTTTAGGAATTTCCTGTAATTGGCAATGTTTTACAGCTTTAAGAATTGTCTGTAATTGGCATTATTGTATTTGTGATGACAGGATTAAGTGTAGCTAAACACTTCCAAATGTTTATTGGGGGGAATAAAATAAGATTGAGAGTAATGTGAAAGTGCAACAAACATCCTCTTGTAGATAATTATTCTTACGTTTACGTTTAATTTCCTCCATATATGGAAACATGTTTGTTCCGCAATCAGGTCGCTATTTTATGTAAGTGATTCATAAAATTTAATAACATTTTAACTTAGATCAGGGGATATCAGTGTTCCAGGCCACATTCATTCCTTAGGATTCCAGGGGCCGAATACTCAAAACAGCTAACGATATCGTAGGCCCTCGCAGCCAGCAGGTATTTCTCATGTTTAATATCGTAAGTCATATTTATAAGTCATAGAGAGTCCGCGACCGACAAACTCTACACGGTTCCACCCTCCGTGCTTTCTTCCTGCGGCAGGCCACCGCTTCAGCCGCTGTTAACATTAACGTAGAATGCGGTGTATACATAATAAGGAGTCATTGCTGAGGGATCTAAAGAATCTCTAGAAGTAAATGTGAATTCTGAGGCGGGTGGTTGATAGAAGGTCAAAATCTAGAGACGCTAATGCAGCAAACACCATGATCAGTCCATTGATATGAGGAAATTGAAGACCTGCAGCTGACTTAGGGTATTATTTAGAAAGAGATTCATCTGGTTTCATTCGAAATGTACATTACGATTCGAGAGACAACACCATATTACACCAAGTCCATTTTCATTCAAAATATGTACGTAGGCAATAGATATACTTACACCAAATTGATTGTGATAAGTTTATGTTTCAACTGAGGAAGACGAAGCGTATTTTTTTCATTTTTTTTTATTATCATAAGATATACATTCACATAGAAAATCACTTTTCTCTCTCCGCCTCAAAGACCAACCTTCTCCTTGCGTAAGGCGTCTCAGTCCTTCGACCACCGAATCGTCTTGCCTTCCGTACTTCCTTCCTGCGGCAGGCCACCACGTCTGGCATTGCGACAGTTATCCTAGAATGTGGTGTACACATAGAAAGGTTATTCTTGCCATATATAGCATTCGATGATGCTGGAGAATTTCTAGAAGTGGGTGTAGATTCTGAGTAGGGTGAATTTGGTAAAAAAAAAAAAAAACGGCGGTTGGAGACATTAACCTTCCGCTCAGTTCGATGTGTAGAGAAACACGTACAAGGGAAGTTGTAGAAGTGAACATCGTGATCAGTTCTGTGATACTGTGGCCCAAATTAACTAATCTGACTAATATTGGGATTTTGAGAATGTGATTCGTAGGGCAGATGAGGTCATGCAGTTGGAGGTAAGATTCTTTACAATATCGTTGGTGGCATTTTGAGGAAATGGGATAATAATGATTGGATATTTCCGAGCTTCGGTATTGTCAAAAAGATTCTTCTCATTTCCTTGGAAATTCTAGGTATCATGCAAGATGAAATAGCACTACTAATTCATAGTTAATGTTGGAATCGGAATGAGATCGGAACATGGTCCTCGTCTGACCATGGAATAAGTCATCTTTTTTTTTTCAGACGGTATTGCCGAAATGATTTTTTTAATTGTCTGACGAGGAATCTATGCATATTTGAAACATCTCGGTTTAGTGTTTCCTTTCTTACTGTGTATGCTCTTTGCTTGTCCATACATACGCTACTGTGCTTATCTTCGTGCAGAAGAATATTACTCTCCTCCGCAAAGATATACAAATTTTGTTACCTTCCGTATTTCTCTCTACCAATGGCACTTCCATGTTATTCCACCTTGAGTAGGCTTTTATATTATTTAGTATTCTTCAGTAATTTTGGTGTTGGGTGATTAATGATAGTGATAATGTAACATGTTATAGTGAGAATCAATACCAAACATAATTTTCTTACAAACGTTTCCATGGGATAATTGTATTATCATAGGTAGGTAAAAGGCCCGCTTTTGTCCCTTTTTATTGGGTGGGGATGACTAATTAACCTCCCTCAAATAAAACCCCGCTTTGTTATTCGTGTGTGAATCATAACCACACATGTTTTCATTATAAATAAGCCATTATAGATTGAATGCAAGGTGAATTGCACACTTCCCGAGGGACAACCATGCGAGGTTCGCCTTGAATAATGCAACTGTTGGGCTAAAGCGTGAAAAAATATTGATCCAACGGGAATTGTATTTTGATAGATTGGTTCATCTTACAGTAGAGTAGGATGAAACGGAACTTGTTTATTATTGTAAGATCTAAACATGTTACAAATTACTCTCATCTTACCGCCTCAAAGACCAAGCTTCTTGCTCAGAAGGTCTCAAACCTACGATCACCAAACCGTACTTGCTTCCCACGGTAGACCACTGGCTCCGTCATTATGCAAGTTATCCCAGAATGTATTTTCATGAATTAGGATGTTTCACATTACTTTCTTAGAAATAAGAATTAAGATTTGAGAAAAGGCAGCAAAGCTGAACCAGAAAAGGAACACATTTATTTTAAAATGCTAGCGACATTATTTAGAATCAGTCGTAAAACATCGTTACTCTTACAGTCTAAGGGCATAGATAAAAATAATATTTGATCCAACAATTACTTTATTGTGATGGGCTCCGTTAAGTAGATGAAGACGAAACTGAAATTGTTCATGTTTGTTTATTATTTTAGGATATAAATATGTACGACTACTCTCATTCAACAACACCGTAGCATTTTTTCCGTGTCCCTAACAATGGAACAATACGAAACAACAATTATTGTTTTGGTAAGATATAAGTATGCATAAGGGTTTACTATTTTATTTTTCTCCTGAAAGACCAACATTCTTCTTGTGTAGGGCGTCTCAGACCTGCAACCTCCAAACTTTCTTGCATTTTTGAAACAGGTCATCCCCCCTACCATTGACTCAGTTATCCCTAAAGGTGGAGTGCACATAGAAATGTTGTTTTCGTTATATATGTGAGAAGAAGGTTTTATATATTTAATGAACCTTTCAGTAATTATTAACCTTTTAAGATGTATGCATTGCAGAAATCGGCTTGAAATTTGAGAACTGGCATCAAATGACTTCTTGAATACTTTTAGTGCCAATATCCATTCAATGAATGCGAAACAGTAGTAAATGACTCATTTTTGGCCTAATTCCGACGGCTAAAAAATCCATGGAAATAATTTTTGCTAGGAGGAGAGCATAGATAATAAATCATATATATACAAAATTCAATGCATGGATTCTTTAATTTCAAAATGAATCGCTTTAACATAATTCATCACCATCACCAAAATAGTTGAATCACGATAATGTTAGAAGCACTGGATTTAATTGTCATTAGGATAAATAAAAATTAATGTAAGACTTTCAAAGATTAAAGTACTCTGACAACTAACCTGAAATGTCATTTTATGCCGTGGTTGTCATTTACATGATTTCTCTTAACTTGTGACCTCAAACAACCTAATCGTGATTGCAATAAGATTGAACTATATTGTCATTAAATAAGCGAAAGATCAAATGAGGTCACTGCCTTTTTACACGATAGTGACCGTGGCCATTCAGTGAAATAACATGTATAATATACCGAGTTTGTGTCAAAAGTTACCGGATGATGAAACAAAAACTGCTTATTTCTACGTTTATTATTGCAATTCGTGAGTGTATATAAAAAGATTATTCCTCTCTTTCCGCCTCAAAGACTAGTCTTCTTTTCGCGAAGGGAGTCTGTGACCTGCAGCTAACAGAGCGTCTTGTTTTCCGTACTTCCAGCACAGGCATCCCATTTAAAACACTGGGGGATGATGCTGTTGGACGCGGAGAACTTCTTAAAGTAAATGCGGATTCGTGGAATGGTGAAGTTGGCAAAGGGATAAGGTCTCCGGGTGATAATCTGTCTGTCAGTTCCATGTATTCAGAAACACACACCAGGGAACTTGAAGTGAACATCATGATGAGTCCTTTGACAATGTGACGATATCTGGATATCTGGCCTATTATATGGTCTGAATCACGCGGTTTGTAGGGCAAATGAGGTCACGCGACTGAGTATTAGATTGGTTACCCATTGCAGGGACAAGTAATATTTTCTGGCTTTAGGAAGTTCCGGTAGCATCAGTTTAGATGAAAGGGATTCAGCTAATTCTTTTAGAATTTTTTTTTTCTGCGTAACAATTGAATTAGTGGAGTCACGATACCAGAAAATCTGATTTTGATTGCATTACCTTTGAATAATATTGTCCGTTCGCAAGTGAAGGAACATGAGAAACAGAACTATACATCACTACTGAATATTTTGTTACTAAAATAGATTCATATATATTTGTTTTAATTTCAATTTGTTTGTGTTGTTGAAATTCCTTAATGCCACATTACTTTATTTTTTCACCAGAAAATCCCCAAACCTTTATTGCATTTAATTGTTTTTCTTTATGGTCATGAAAATATAAATTTAATTTTGATTACGTTGCATTTGATTTATTGCCATCATTGACCGTGATGATACAGGGATATTTTCTGGTTAGTCTACATTTTCCCGCTTCTTGCGACATCGATGCCAGACAATCCAATCGCGATTACAATACAATTGTACTGTATTGTCATTAATCAAGAGGAAAATCAGATGAGGTGACGCGGCATTTTTACACGATGATCATAGGACCTTATTAGTTGTAGTATTATTTCATTACATTCTATTTATAATAATTGATGGTGATGATTAGCTGTTTGGTAAAATGACTAACCATGTTAAATAATATAACGTGGAAGTAGAAGTTAATGCTTCCCTCTTGCTCGAAAGATATTTATCCAATGACGAGAAGCTTACATAATATTGTCAAATGTAACGGGATGATTAAACAAGTTACTTATCTCTACTTTTGTCATTGCAATTCGCAAATGTATTCAAAAAGATTACTCCTCTCTTTCCGCCTCAAATACCAACCGAGAAGGCTGGTCTTTCAGGCGGAAAGAGAAAGGAGTCTGTAACCTCAGCTAATAACACGCTATAAGCTAAGATAGATCGATGATTCCAGCACCTTAATGTATTAGTATTATATCAGTACATTTGTCTAGGGGGAGAGGCTTATAAAAAAATGTTTTCAATTGTTACCGGATGATGAAACAGAAATTACTTATCTCTACGTTTATTATTGCAATTCGTAAGAATACATGAAAAGATTACTCCTCTCTTTCCGCCTCAAAGACTAGTCTTCTTTTCGCGAAGGGAGTCTGCGACCTGCAGCTAACAGAGCGTCTTGTTTTCCGAACTTCCAGCACAGGCATCCCATTTAAAAGAGTGGGGGATGATGCTGTTGGACGCGGAGAACTTCTTAAAGTAAATGCGGATTCGTGGAATGGTGAAGTTGGCAAAGGGATAAGGTCACCGGATGATAATCTGTCTCTTGGTTCCATGTGTACAGAAACACACACCAGTTGAATATTTTGTTACTAAAATAGATTCATATGTATTTGTTTTAATTTCAATTTGTTTGTGGTGTTGAAATTCCTTAATGCCATATTACTATATTTTTTCACCAGAAAATCCCCAAATCTTTATTGCACTTTATTGTTTTTCTTTATGGTCATGAAAACATAAATTTAGGTTTGATTACGTTGCATTTGATTCATTGTCATCATTAACCGTGATGATACAGGGATATTTTCTGGGTAGTCTACATTTTCCCGCTTCTTGCGACATCGAGAGAGAGAGAGAGAGAGAGAGAGAGAGAGAGAGAGAGAGAGAGAGAGAGAGAGAGAGAGAGAGAGAGAGAGAGCAAGAGCGAGAGCGAGCGCTAGACAACCTAATCGCGATTGCAAGAGGAAAGTCAGATGAGGTGACTCGGCATTATTACACGATGATCATAGCACCTTATTAGTTGTAGTATTATTTCATTACATTTTATTTATAATAATTGATGGTGATGATTACCTGTTTGGTAAAATGGGTAACCTTGTTAAATAATATATCGTTGATGTAGAAGTCAATGCTTCCCTCCTGCTCGAAAGATATTTATCCAATGACGAGAAGCTTACATGATATTGACAAATGTTACGGGATGATTAAACAAAAATTACTTATCTCTACGTTTATTATTGCAATTCGCAAATGCATATAGAAAGATTAGTCCTCTCTTTCCGCCTCAAAGACCAGCTTTTTCTTCGCAAAAGGAGTCGGTAACCTCAGCTAATAACACACTATAATCGATGATATATCGATGATTCCAGCACATGAATAGTATTAGTATTATATCAGTACATTTTATTTATGATAATTAGTGTTATGCATGTTTAATGATATACCGACATATAAGAAGTTGATGCTTGACTTTTCATCTGAAACATATTTGTCTAGGGCAAGAGGCTTTTCAGAAATGTTGTCAATTGTTACCGGATGATGAAACAGAAATTTCTTATCTCTACGTTTATTATTGCAATTTGTGAGTGTACATAAAAAGATTACTCCTCCCTTTACGCCTCAAAGACCAGCCTTCTCTTTGCAAAGGGAGTCTGTGACCTGCAGCTAATAAACCGTCTTGTTTTCCGCGCTTCTAGTACAGGTACCCCATTTGAAACAATGGGGGATGATGCTGGTGAATGTGGAGAACTTCTTAACGTAAATGTGGCAAAGGGATGAGGTCTGTGGATGATAGTCTGTCTCTTATATGTTCCATTTGTACAGAAACACACATCGGGGAACTGGAAGTGAACATAATGATGAGTCCTTCGATAATATAGTCCGATTCATGTAAGTTGTAGGACAGATGAGGTCACGCGACTGAGAATGTGAGATTGATCAATCTCACATTGTCTGTAATTTGGAATATTTTACGGCTTTCGGAATTGCCTGTAATTGGGAATATTTTCCGGCCTAGGAATTGTCTATACTTGGCAAACTTTTCCGTCTTTAGGAATTGCCTATAATTAGCAATGATTTCCGGCTTTAGGAATTGCCTGTAATTAACAACGATTTCCGGCTTTAGGAATTGCCTGTAATTAACAAAGATTTCCGGCTTTAGGAATTGCCTGTAATTGGCAATATTTTGCGGCTTTAGGGATTACCTGTACTTGGCAATATTTTCCGGATTTAAGGATTGCCTGTAACATTGCTTCGTGATTATTTTTGCACTCTATGTAACAAATATTAAGCGGTGGCGAAGTCAGTCATATCGTTTTTTATATTTAATTTATATTTGTCTGCGAAAATTTACAGTACATGTAAATACCTTTATATGTATCATGAATAAAAAAAATTGTGCAACCGTAATGCCATACAACCTAATTCTGATTGTATTACACTTGAATTATACTGAAAGGACTTGAGTAATCAGAGCTATTTATATCAAGAGTGAATATTTCGTGGCTTCTTTTTCTTCCACTGGCTCCTCCATGATAGTCATGGCGAATCCTCTATCTGCAACTCCTTCGGTCTTGTGCATTATCTTGTGCAACTCCAACTTCTCTCATAACTTCATGATAACAGTCGTACAATCTCCGCTTTGGCCTTCCTTGTCTTCTTCCAATGTCCATTCGTTCCACTCTTCTACCATCTCAACCGTTCTTCTCGCAGCTTATCTTGCAACCTTGGCACTGTCAACGCTCCGCTGATATGTTCGTTCGTGGCATTCGCATTTCAGCTACTTCCAACTATTCTTTCCTGAGTGTTAGGGAGTACTGTAGCCTCTAGATCATATAGGATTGCAGGTCTGACAATTCGTGCATATAACGACATCATCAGCATACATCATGTCCCACGGGGATTGCCTTCGTCCTCCTCTGTCAGACAATCCATGACTGCGAATACTAAAGGGCTAAGAGCCGAACCCTTTGACCTCGAACTTCTCGCTTGTTCCGGACTGGCATTTAACTTCCGTTGACGTTTCAATACATATCTTGTACCAAGCGTACATCGCTCTCTGGTACTCCTTTTATTCTTAGGTGGTCCCACACTTCCTCCCTAAGCACTCCATCGTAAGCCTTTTCCAGATCTATAAATACTCAATGGAGCTCCTGTTGACCTTCCCTGTCCTTTTCCATCAGTAATCGTAATGCATAAATTGCGTCTGTTGTTCCAAGTCCCGGCATGAACCCAAACTGGTCCTCGCTAATGTTAATCATACCTCAAATCCATTTATTTATTGAATATTGCAAACTGATATAAGATTATGAGTATTTTAATTTCATTTTGTGTTACGTTGAGTTATATCACTTGTGTTTCTCTCTTTACAATCATGAAGTCATGCAATCTAATTTTGATTACGTTGCAGCTGATTAAGTGCTGTCAGTAACCGCGATGGTATGGGGATATTTTTCGGGTAGTATATTTTTTCATGTTGCACACTGGAGAATTTGCGCTCGTGTTTCTTCCTTTCCGATCTCGATGCCAAATAACGTACTTGTGGTTGCAATGCAATTGAGATGTATTGTCATCAATTAAAAGGTAAGATAAGGTCAGTGTACATGTTTTACATGAAGTTTTAAATACGCTTTATGAACGCATTAAGCTAAAATATATCGATGGTGATCATAGTACCTTATTTGCTAAAATGGCTAATCATGGTAAATAGTATACCGAAATTATGGAGGTTAATGTTTCCCTCCTGCTTGTAATATATTTGCCCTATGGCGAAAAGCTTATAAAAAACATGTTAATGTTACCGGATGAAGAAACAAAAAGTGCTTATCTCAACGTTTATTATTGCAATTCGTAATTGTATATAAAAAGATTACTCCTCTCTTTCCGCCTCAAAGACCAGCCTTCTCTTCGCGAAGGGAGTCTGTGACCTGCAGCCAACAAACCGTCTTGTTTTCCGTACCTCCAGTACAGGTACCCCGCTTAAAACACTGGGCGGTGTTACTGGTGCACGTGGAGAACTTCTTAAAGGAAATGCCGATTCGCGGAATGGCGAAGTTGGCAAAGGGACAAGGTCTGGGGATGTTAATCGATCTCTTAGTTCCATGTGGACAGAAACACGCGCCACGAAACTGGAAGTGAACATCATGATGAGTCCTTCGATAATGTGACGAGACGAGAGATCTGACCAATAATATAGTCTAAATCATGTAATTTGTAGGACACATAAGGTCACGCGACTGAGGAACGCGGATGACCTAGCTATATTTTCCGGCTTTTTGAATTGTCTGGACTTTGGATTACAAATTTCAAGAAGACTTTAGAGAGAAAAAAATTAAAACTATTGCAAAATAAAATTAGATGTGTTAGAAAACGATATTTTGCAGTGCATGTAATTGGTTTTATCATGGCTTATGAAGGATCAGAGCCATATATCAATATGAAATATTTTGTTACTTGAATAGAATTATGAGTATTCATTTTATTTTCATTTGATAAAAAAAAAGATGTCATATTACGTTTCATTTTATGGGACAAATACTCAGTAAATTATGATAGTACTATATATAATATCTTACATGTTTTTGGTAACTTTATGTTCTTTATTCCATGTAATGCATTGATAAGTGTTATAAAGAATGGGTAATATGTTATGATTTAATATTCTGCTTCCAGAATATGATTCTGATTATTCAATTTTATTTACATCACTCCCTCATGCCATAGTAGTATTGACCCTGGGTAACCACAAATTCCTCGACTATTCCAACTGATCCTCAGCACCAAAGGAAATTGTGCTCATGTCTCTTGCCTTGCGACCATGAAGTCCCGCGGCCTAATTTTGACGGCGTAACATTCAAGTCATCAAGATGAGGATAGTCTAGTGTAGAGAATTTGCAGTCATGTCTTTATTGCGACCTTGGTGCCTAATTTTGATTGCATTACATTTGAATTATATTTTTTTAAGCAAGTGAAGAAAGGGTAGATGGGGAATTGTATTGGAATATTATATGGTGTATTTTATACATTTATATATATTTTTATAATTAGTAATTTCTTTGGTAAAACTTAATATTAAATAATTTATCGAAATTTTAGATTGTTACCATTGCCTTGCTGGAATTATATTTTTATGAGTAGAGGCTTATTGAAATGTGATCAGTTTTACAGGAAGATGAGACAAAACTTGTTTATATCAGCGTTTGTCATTGTATTGTTTTATATAAACGTATACGAAATGATTAATCCTCTAAGTCCCCCCCAAAAAAGTTTCTCTTCGCGATAGGAGTCTCAGACCTGCGACCGTCAAACCGGCTATATGCCGCGAGAACCTCCCCATATCGTGACATCTCGGCTTCCATAAGTGGTCTAGAGCCACAGATGGAGTGCCAAAAGCTTTGGCAGCGGTGGGATTCGAACCCACGCCTCCGAAGAGACTGGTGCCTTAAACCAGCGCCTTAGACCGCTCGGCCACGCTACCTTGTGAGAAGATGGTTTTATATATTTTATGAAACTTTCAGTACTGAATGACCTTTTAGGATGTATGCATTGCAGAATTAGGCTTGAAATTTGAGAAATGACGTCAAAGGATTTTTGAATACTTTTAGTGCCAATATTCGTCCAATGAATGCGGAACAGTAGTAACTGACTCATTTTTGCCCTGATTCCGACAGCTAAAAAATCATTGGAAATATTTTTGCCAGTAGGATAGCATAGATAATAAATCCTGTATATACAAAATTTAATGCATGGATTCTAACTAACCTGAAATGTCCTTTTATGCCGTGGTTGTCATTTACATGTTTTCTCTTAACCTGCGTCCTCAAACAACCTAATCGTGGTTGCAATACATTTGAACTATGTTGCCATTAAATAAGCGAAAGAAGATCAGATGAGGTCACTCTGCATTTTTACAGGATAATGAGCGTAGCCATTTAGTGACTAATGACTAATCATGGTATATAATATACCGAGTTTGTGTAAGTTAATACATCTCTCTTGCTTAAAATATATTCATCCTATGACGAGAAGCTTATCAAACAAGTCAAACTTTACCGGATGATGAAACAAAATCTGCTTATTTCTACGTTTATTATTGCAATTCGTAAGTGTATATAAAAAGATTATTCCTCTCTTTCCGCCTCAAAGACTAGTCTTCTTTTCGCGAAGGGAGTCTGTGACCTGCAGCTAACAGAGCGTCTTGTTTTCCGTACTTCCATCACAGGCATCCCATTTAAAACAGTGGGGGATGATGCTGTTGGACGCGGAGAACTTCTTAAAGTAAATGCGGATTCGTGGAATGGTGAAGTTGGCAAAGGGATAAGGTCTCCGGATGATAATCTGTCTGTCAGTTCCATGTGTTCAGAAACACACACCAGGGAACCTGAAGTGAACATCATGATGAGTCCTTTGACAATGTGACGAGATGGGATATCTGACCTATTATATGGTCCGAATCACGTGGTTTGTAGGGCAAATGAGGTCACGCAACTGAGAGTATTAGATTGGTTACCCATTGCAGGGACATAGAGGAACAAGTAATATTTTCCGGTTTTAGGAAGTGCCGGTAGCAAGTTTATAAGTGTTATGAAGAAATTAAATTAAATATTTATCATGATATTCACATATTATGTTTCACAGAGGAACAAGTAATATTTTAGATTTAGATTAAGGGATTCATTCAAAGTTCGTTATTATACTTTGCACTCTATACAATAAATACTTAATTAAAAAGAGATGGCGAAGGTATTACAATAGCATTTGATATTTTGTATTTGTCATATTACGTTATTTTGCAATGGATGTAAATGCATTTATATGTGATATGATGAACCAGAGTAATATATCAAGGTTAGATATTTTGTTACTAACTAGTATCACCAAAATAGAATAAAAAAAATCTTTCACATTTTTTCCTGCATAACAATAGAATTAGTTAAATACGATACCTGAAAACCTAATTCTGATTGCATTGCATTGAATTATAATCCCATTAAGCTAGTGAAAGGACATGAGAAATCAGAACTATACGTCAAGATTAAACATTTTGTTCCTAAAATAGGTTCATGTTTGTTTATTTAAATTTCATCTTGTTTGGTGTTGAAATTCATGAATGCCATATTACTATACTCTTCTGACCACAAAATCCTCTAAGCTTTATTGCACTTATGTTTTCTTTACAGTCATGAAGGCAGACGGTCTAATTTTGATTACGTTTCATTTGATTCATTACCATCATCGTCCATGATGATATAGGAATATTTTCTGGGTAGTCTGTATATTTTGTAATGGACACTATGGAGACTTTGCGGTTGTGTTTCTTTCCTTGCGTCTCGATGCCAGATAACCTAATCGTGATGGCAATACAATGGAACTATAGTTATTAATCACGATAAAGAAGGTTGGATGGGGTCAACTAGCATTTTTTACGCGATATACTCCCAAAATATATATTTTTTAAAGATATAACTATGATAATAAATAAAACGGAAATGAAGATACGTTACAGGAACGAATATATATCGATGATGACCCCAGCACTTTAGTTTAATTAACTGTTCTTAAATTATATTTTGTTTATAAAAGTTAGTCGTAGTAATTAGCCATTTGGTAAAATTAAATTAAATTATAGATTTGTCCGTGACAAGAGGATAAAAAAATTGTCATATATTATGAAACAGTGGTTTATGTATACATTTATTGTTGCAATAATTAAGTGTATATAAAAAGATTACTCCTCCCTTTCTGCCTCAAAGACCAGTCTTCTCTTCGCGAGGGGAGTCTGTGACCTGCAGCTAATAGACCGTCTTGTTTTCCGTACTTGCAGTTCAGCCACTCCGCTTAAAGCACTGGGTGATATTGCTAATGGACGTGGAGAAGTTCTTAAAGTAAATGCGGATTCTTCGAACGGTGAAGCTGGCAAAGGGATAAGGTCTGGGGATAGTAATATGTCTCCTTGTTCCATGTGTACAGAAACGCACAGCAGGGAACCTGAAGTGAACATCATGATCAATCCTGAGATAATGTGACGAGATGGGTGATCTGACCTATAATATAGTCCCAATCACGTGGCTTGTAGTACATATAAGGTCACGCGAATAAGGAAAATGGATGAACTATAAGTTTTTTTCTGGCTTTTTGAATTATCTGGACTTATTATGACTTTCAAGAAAGCTTTTGAAAAAAAAACGTGCATTGCCTCATTATTATTTGTGCTAAATATGCAACAATTAATAAACACTGGCGAAAGCATTACGATAGTATTTAATATTTAACTTGTATTTTTCAAATAACGATATTTTACAGTGCATGTAATTACATTTATTATGTGTTATGAATGATTAGAGTAATATATCAAGATGAAATATTTTGTTACTTGAATAGGATTATGAGTATTTCTTTTAATTTCATTTAGATTTTTCAACATTCACTAATGCTATATTGCGTTTCACTTTATAAAAAAAAAAAAAAAACTCATGAAGTATTCCTAGCATTCTCTTCGCGATGGGAGTCTCACACCTGTGACCGTCAGACCGGCTATATGCCGCGAAAACCTCCCCATATCATGACATCGAGGCTTCCATAAGTGGTCCAGAGCCACAGATGAAGTGCCAAAAGCTTTGGCAGCGGTGGGATTCGAACCCACGCCTCCGAAGAGACTGGTGTCTTAAACCAGCGCCTTAGACCGCTCGGCCACGCTACCCTGTGTCTTAATGGTTTCATATATTTAATGGACCTTTCAGTAATTATTAACCTTCCAGGATATATGCATTGCAGAAATCGGCTTGGAATTTGAGAACTGGCGTCAAATGTTTTCTTGAATACTTTTAGTGTCAACATCCATTTTAATGAAGCGAAACAGTAGCACGTGACACATGTTATAATCATATACATGGATGGATTCTTGAACTACAAAATGAATCACATTAATATTAAGACGTAATACATCAGCATAACACCCAAATAGTTAAATCACTGGATTTAATTTATCATTATTTTTGAAGTAGGGGACAGACCTTGTCTGGATGCCTTACTTGTTTATTATTTCAGCAAAATATGAGGACAAATACCAATTTAATGTAAATTTTTGAAAGATTACTGTACTCTGAAAACTAATCTGAAATGTCCTTTAATGCCATGGTTGTCATTTACTTTTTTCCCATAACTTGCGACCTCAAACAACCTAATTGAACTAGTTTGTCATTAATCAAACGAAAGAAGATCAGATGAGGTGACTCGGCATTTTTACACGATGATCATAACAACTTATTAGTTTTATTATTATTTCATTACATTCTATTTATAATCATTAATAGTGATGATTAGCTATTTGGTAAAATAGCTAACCATGGTAAATAATATACTGAAATTGTGGAAGTTAATGCTTCGCTTTTGTTAGAAAGATATTTATCTAATGACGAGAAGCTTATATAATATTGTCAAATGTTACGGGATGATTAAATAAATATTACTTAGCCAAAAGCTAAGATGATTCAGGCAGCTTAACAGTTTTAGCATTATTTCAATACATTCTATTTATGATATCATTTTTAATCTGTCTCTTAGTTCCATGTATGCAGAAACACACACCGGGGAACTAGAAGTGAACATCATGATAATATAACGAGATCTGACCTATAATATAGTCCGATTCATGTAAGTTGTAGATGAGGTCATCCTCTGTAGGAGGACATAGGAGAATTGGCTATATTTTCCGGCTTTAGGAATTGCCTGTAATTGGGAATATTTTCCGGCTCTAGGAATTGCCTATACTTAGCAATATTTTCAGGCTCCAGGAATTTCCTGTAATTGGCAATGTTTTGCGGCTTTCCTAATACTTTCAGGCTTTATGGATTTCCTATACTTGGTAATATTTTCTGACTTTAGGAATTGCTTATACTTGGCAATATATTCCAGCTTAAGAAATAGCCAGTACTTTCCGACTTTTGGTATTGCCTGTAACTTTGCCTCACTATCATTAAGCGATGGCGAAGTCATTTCAATAGTATTTAATATAAAATTTGTATTTATCTGATTACGATATTTTACGGTGCATGTAAATACATTTATATGTATTATGAAGATATAAAATAATACTTTTGCTGCTGAGCAACGGAAACAGAATAATCGCAACGCCAGACAACCTAATTTTGATTGTATTTAATTTGGATTACACTGAAAGGACATATATATCAAGATTGAATATTTTGTAACTGATATAGGATTATGAGTATTTTAATTTAAATTTGTTTTACGTTTTACCGAATCTGGAACTTTCTTTCTCTCTTGGTTGAAATATACTTGCCCTATGGCGAAACGCTTATAAAAACATGTCGAATGTTACCAGATGATGAAACAAACATCGGTTGCCTCAACTTTTATTATTGCAATTCGTAAGTGTATGTAACAAGATTACTCCTCTCTTTCCGTCTCAAAGACTAGCCTTCTCTTCGCAAAGGGAGTCATTGACCTGCAGCTAGCAAACCGTCTTGTTTTCCGTACTTCTAGCACAGACACTCCGCTTAAAACTGTGGGTGATATTGCTGATGGAGAAATGCTTAAAGTAAATGCGGATTCTTCGAACGGTGAAGTTGGCAAAGGGACAAGGTCTCCGGATGATAATCTGTCTGTCAGTTCCATGTGTACAGAAACACACACCAGGGAACTTGAAGTGAACATCTTGATGAATCCTTTGACAATGTACCGAGATGGGATATCTGACCTATTATATGGTCCGAATCACGTGGTTTGTTGGGCAAACGAGGTCACGCGACTGAGGAACAAGTAATATTTTCTGGCTTTAGGAAGTATCTGTAGCATCACTTTAGATTAAAGGGATTCAGTTTAAGTTTCGGAAAAAAATGCATCAACTCGTTATCATTTTGGCACTCTATGAAACAAATACTGAGCGATGGCAAATGTATTACCATAGGATCTGATACTGATTTTGTATTTGCTAGGTTGCTACATTACTACATTACGGGATTCAGCGAAAGCTTTTAGAAGTAAAAATCATTAGGTCGTTATTATTTTTTTCACTCTGTTTGATATTGGTTTTGTATTTGTCCGATTACGACAGTTTACAGTGCATATGATTGCATGTTATGTTGCATCGGAGTAACATATATCAAAATTGATTATTTTATGTTATGTTTGTTTATTTCATTGCGATTCTTTACGATCATGAAAACATACATTTAATTTCAATTACGTTGCATTTGATTCATTGCCATCATTGACCGTGATGATATCAGGATATTTTACATGTTTTACACGGTTTGCTGACAGTGCTCAGGGCATACTCCCAAAATATTTCTTAGAGATATGACTATGATATTAAATAAAATGGAAATGAAGATACGCTACAGGAAGGAATATATATCGATGATGCCCCCAGCACTTGAATAGTTAAACTGTTCTTAAATTATATTCTGTTTATAAAAAATAATCACAATAATTAGTCATTTGGTAAAACATGAAAATAAATCATATATTTGTCTGTGGCAAGAAGACCGTGTGATGAAACAACAGTTGTTTATCTATACATTTATTATCGCAGTGGGTGTTTATAAAAAGATTACTCCTCTCTTTCCGCCTCAAAGACCAGTTCTTCTCTTCGCGAAGGGAGTCTGTGACCTCCAGCTAACAAACCGTCTTGTTTTCCGTACTTCCAGTACAGGAACCCCAATTAAAACAATGGGGGATAATGCTGGTGGACGTGGAGAACTTCTTAACGTAAATGTGGATTCTTGGAATGGTGGAGTTGGCAAATGGGCGAGGTCTCGGGATGATAATCTGTCTGTTAGTTCCATGCGTACAGAAACACACACCGAGGAACTAGAAGTGAACATCATGATGAGTTCTTTGATAATGTGACGAGATGGGAGATCTGATTTGTAATATAGTCCGATTCATATGATGTGTAGGGTAGTTGAGGTCACACGACTGAGAATGTGAGATTGACCAACCTCTGTAGGGACATAAAAGAATTCGAGATATTTTTCGGCTTTAGGAATTGCCTGTGATTGGGAATATATTCCGGCTTTAGGAATTTCCTGTAATTGGGAATATTTTCCGGCTTTAGGAATTGCCAGTAATTGGGAATATTTTCCGGCTTTCGGAATTGCCCGTACTTGGTAATATTTGCCGGCTTTAGGAATTTCCTGTGATTAGCTTTAATTTGTGGCTTTAGGGATTGCCTGTACTTGGCAATATTTTCCAGCTTTAGGAATTGACAGTAATTGGCAATATTTTCCGGCTTTAAGGATTGCCTGTAACACTGCCTCCTGTAGTATTTGATATTTATTTTTTATTTGTCTGTTTACGATATTTTACAGTGCATGTAAATACATTTATATGTATTATAAAGTAGTAGAGTAATGCCTTTACTACTGAACAATGCAAGCGCGATGCTTGACAACATAATTTTGATTGTATTGCATTTAGATTATAGAGAAAGGACACGGGGAACCAGAGCTTTATTTTTTATAACATATTTCATTATATGTATTTTCATTTCATTTTGTTTTATATCTTACAGGTACATAAAGGATTTGGGAATATTTTTTGTACAATTTGTAAGAGCATGATATGTTTTGCCGCATGTAAACCCGTTTATAAATGTTATGAAGAATTTAAATAAAATATAAAGATTAGCCATCTAGATACCTTGATAGATTATATAGATTTTGGGAAATGTTTTGTTAGTAGTTTTGTCCATATTACTATATTCTTGGATGACTATAAAATCGACCATCAGTACCAAATTAAATTGCACGTGTTTCTCTCCTTGTGATTATATGATTTATTATGATATTCACATATGTTTCTCCACATATGAATGTGAGATTGGTTATCCATTGTGAGGACACAGAGGAACAAGTAATATTTTAGATTTAGATTAAGGGATTCAGTTAAAGCTTTCAGAAAAATAAACAATGCATTAGCTCGTTATTATACTTTGCACTCTATACAACAAATACAGGTATTTGTCATATTACGTTATTTTGCAATGCATATAAGTGCATTTATATGTGATATGATTAATCAGAGTAATATATCAAGGTTAAATATTTTGTTACTAATCAGTATCACCAAAATAGAATTTAAAAAAAAAATCGATCATGAAGTCACACATCTTATTTTTTACTGCATAACAATAGAATCAGTTAAACTACGATATCAGAAAACCTAATTCTGATTGCATTGCATTGAATTATATTGCCATTAACCTAGTGAAAGGACCTGAGAAATCAGAATTATATATCAAGATTAAACATTTTGTTCCTAAAATAGATTGATGTTTGTGTATTTAAATTTCATCTTGTTTGGTTTTGAAATTCATTAACGCCATATTACTATACTGTTCTGACCACAAAATTCTCGAAGTTTCATTGCACTTGTGTTTCTTTCTTGACAGTCATGAAGGCATACGGTATAATTTTTATTACGTTTGATTTGTTCATTGCCATGATCGTCCGTGATGATATAATGATATTTTTGGGGTAGACTGTATATTTTTATAATGGACACTGTGGAGACTTTGTTGTGTTTCTTGTGTTGCGTCTCGATGCCAGATAACCTAATCATGATTGCAATATAATGGAACTATATTTATTAATCAAGATAAAGTAGGTTAGATAAGGTCAACTTATAGATTTGTCTGTGACAAAAGGACC
Source organism: Penaeus japonicus (assembly GCA_017312705.2). NCBI lineage: Eukaryota > Metazoa > Arthropoda > Malacostraca > Decapoda > Penaeidae > Penaeus > Penaeus japonicus. The sequence goes on along the minus strand of BOPN01000689.1, from coordinate 176,448 downwards.
AAAAATGTTGCCATATGTTACCGTGTGTTGAAACAACAATTGTTTATCTATACATTTATTATTGCAATGGTTAAGTATATATGAAAAGATTACTCCTCCCCTTCCGTCTCAAAGACCAGTCTTCTCTTCGCGAGGGGAGTCTGTGACCTGCAGCTAATAGACCGTCTTGTTTTCCGTACTTGCAGTAAAGACACTCCGCTGAAAACACTGGGTGATATTGCTAATGGACGTGAAGAAGTTCTTAAAGTAAATGCGGATTCTTCGAACGGTGAAGTTGGCAAAGGGACTAGGTCTCGGGATGGTAATCTGTCTCCTAGTTCCATGTGTACAGAAACGCACACCAGGGAACCTGAAGTGAACATCATGATCAGTCCTGAGATAATGTGACGAGATGGGTGATCTGACCTATAATATAGTCCAAATCACGTGGTTTGTAGTACATATAAGGTCACGCGAATAAGGAACATGGATGAACTAGCTGCATTTTCTGGATTTTTGAATTATCTAGACTTTGTATTACGACTTTTCAGAAAGTTAATGGAAAAAAGGGATGCAGTACCACATTATAATTTGTGTTAAATACATAACAATAAACACTGGCGAAATTATTACTCTAGTATTTAATATTTAACTTGTATTTTTCAAAAAACTATATTTTATAGTGCATGTAATTGCATTTATCATGTGTTATGAATAGTCAGAGTAATATATCTAGATAAAATATTTTGTTATTTGAATAGGATTATGGGTCTTCCTTTTAATTTCATTTAGATTTTTGAATATTCATTAATGCCATATTGCGTTTCACTTTATGCAACAAATACTCATCAAGTTAGTATACTATTTTTATAAGTAGAATTTAATTAAAAAGTAATTATATTTTACCGGAAGGAGAAACAAAAGTTGTTTTTCTTGCGGTTATTATTATAGTTCTATATATAAATGTATAGAAAACGATTACTCTTCTCTCTGTGTTTCAAACACAATATTTAAAACATTGCCTTGCTGGAATTATATTTTTATGAGTAGAGGCTTATTAAAATATAATCAGTTTTACAGGAAGATGAGGCAAAACTTGTTTATATCAGCGTTTATCATTACATTGTTTTATATAAACGTATACGAAAAGATTAATCCTCTAAGTCTAAAAAAAAGCTTTCAATTTGCGATGGGAATCTCAGACCTGCGACCACCAAACCGGCTATATGCCGCGAGAACTTCCCCATGTCGTGACATCGAGGTTTCCATAAGTGGTTTAGAGCCACAGAGGGAGTGCCAAAAGCTTTGGCAGCGGTGGGATTCGAACCCACGCCTCCGAAGAGACTGGTGCCTTAAACCAGCGCCTTAGACCGCTCGGCCACGCTACCTTGGGACAAGATTGTGTATATTTAATGAAGCTTTCATTAATGATAAACCTTACAAGATGTATGCATTGCAGAAATCGGCTTGAAATTTGAGAACTGGCGCCAAATGACTTCTTGAATACTTTTAGTGCCAATATCCATTCAATGAATGCGAAACAATAGTAACTGCCTCACTTTTGCCCTAATTCCGACAGCTAAAAAATCATTGGAAATAATTTTTGCCAGGAAGAGAGCATAGATAATAAATCCTATATATACACAATTTAATGCATGGATTCTTTAACTTCAAAATGGATCACAATAATGTAATTCATTACCATAGCACCAAAATAGTTAAATCACGATAATGTTAGAAGCACTGAATTTAATTGTTATTAGGATAAATGAAAATTAATGTAAGTCTTTTAAAGTTTCCTGTACTCTGAAATGTCCTAATGTAACCTGAAATGTCCTTATAAGCCGTGGTTGTCATTTACATGTTTTCTCTTAACTTTAGACCTCAAACAACCTAATCGTGCTAGCAATACATTTGAACTATGTTGTCATTAAATAAGCAAAAAAGATCAGATGAGGTCACTCTGCATTTTTACACGATGATGAGCGTAGCCATTTAGTTAAATGGCTAATCATGGTAAATAATATACCAAGTTTGTGTAATCAATACTTTTCTCTTCCTTGAAATATATTCATCCTATGACGAGAAGCTTATCAAACATGCCAAACGTGACCGGATGATGAAACAAAAACTCCTTATTTCTACGTTTATTATTACAATTCACAAGTATATATAAAAAGATTACTCATTTCTTTCCGCCTCAAAGACTAGTCTTCTTTTCGCGAAGGGAGTCTGTGACCTGCAGCTAACAGAGCGTCTTGTTTTCCGTACTTCCAGCGCAGGCATCCCATTTAAAACAGTGGGGGATGGTGCTGTTGGACGCGGAGAACTTCTTAAAGTAAATGCGGATTCGTAGAATGGTGAAGTTGGCAAAGGGATAAGGTCTCCGGATGATAGTCTGTCTGTCAGTTCCATGTGTACAGAAACACACATCAGGGAATCTGAAGTGAAAATCATGATGAGTCGTTTGACAATATGACGAGATGGGATATCTGACCTATTATATGGTCCGAATCACGTGGTTTGTAGGACAAATGAGGTTACGCGACTGAGAATGTTAGATTGGTTACCCATTGTGGGGACACAGAACAAGTAATATTTTCCGGCTTTAGGAATTGCCTGCAGCATCATTTTAAATTACGGGATTACGCTAAAGCTTTTAGGGGAAAAACAATGCATTGGCTCCTTATCATTTTTGTACTCTATAAAACAAATACTAAGCAATGGCGAAGGTATTACCATAGTATTTGATATTGATTTTATATGTCAGATTACTACATTTTACAGTACACGTAAGCGCATGTTATGATGAATTGGAGTAATATATCATGATCAAATATTACATTCCCATCATCGCCGAAATAATATACATTTGTTTCTTTCGTTGCAATTATGAAGTCACACAACTGTTTTTTTCTGTGTAGCAATAGAAACAGAACTATAAATCACTGTTGAATATTTTGTTACTAAAATAGGTTCTTATGTACTTGTTTTGATTTCAATTTGTTTGCGGTGTTGAAATTCCTTAATGCCATACTACTTTATTTTTCAGTTACCAGAATATCATCAAACCTTTATTGCATATGTTTTTTTTTATGATCATGATTTTGATTACGTTGCATTTGATTCATTGCCATCATTAGCCGTGATGATACAGGGATATTTAATGGGTAGTGTTTACATTTTCTCGCTTGTGTTTCTCTTCTTGCAACCTTGATGGCAGACAACCTAATCGCGATTGCAATACAATTGAACTGCATTGTCATTAATGATGAGAAAAATCAGATGAGGTGACTCAGCAATTTTACACGATGATCATAGCAACTTATTAGTTGTAGTATTAAGTCATTACATTTGATTTATAATGATTAAAGGTGATGATTAGCTATTTGGTAAAATGGCTAAGCATGGTAAATGATATACCGAAGTTGCGGAAGTTAATGCTGCAGTATTACTCGTAATATATTTATCCAATGACGAGCTTATATAATATTGTCAAGTGTTACGGGATGATTAAACAAAAATAAGTTATCTATACGTTTATTATTGAAATATAAAAAGATTATTCCTCTTTTTCCGCCTCAAAGACCAGCCTTCTCTTCGCGAAGGGAGTCTGCGACCTGCAGCTAACGGAGCGTCTTGTTTTCCGTACTTTCAGCACAGGCATCCCATTTAAAGCAAAGGCGGATGATACTGGTGGACACGGAGAACTTCCTGAAGTAAATGCGGATTCGTGGAATGGTGAAGTTGGCAAAGGGGCGAGGTCTGGGGATGATAGTCTGTCTCTTAGTTCCATGTTTACAGAAATACATACCAGGGAACCAGAAGTGAACATCATGATGAGTCTTCTGATAATGTGACGAAATGGGAGATCTGACCTATAATATCGTCCGATTCATGTAATTTGTAGGGTAGATGAGGTCACGCGACTGAGAATGTGAGATTGGTTATCCTCTGTAGGGACTTTAGGGATTGCCTGTAATTGGGAATATTTTCCGGCTGTAGGAATTTCCTGTAATTACTGTAACACTGCCTCATGGTTATTTTTGCACTCTGTAACAAAAATTAAGCGATGGAAAAGTCATTCCTATAGTATTTGATATATTTTTTATTTGTCTGATTACGATATTTTACTTTGTATGTTAATACATATATATGTATTATGAAGAAATAGATTTCGGAGAGGTTAGTTATCAGGTCATGAAAACTTTGATATATGATTGAGGCTGTAGTGTGTACTCTTCTAGCAGATGAATTTAATACTCACATATTCAGACGAAATGATGAAGCATAACGTTGAAATAAAATCTTAGCTGCACGAATACATGACCAGTAGAATCGTATGATTATAAGGCATTAATTTTGTATTTAGAGGTAATTCATGATTTATGTATCTGGATTATTGCAACGTAATACGATTTCACATATAGTCTAGTGCAAGCATGCTTTTATATCATTTTGTGCAGGGTATATACTCTTTGTGAATATATCAAAATGCAATAAACAGGAACCATTTAAGCAAATAATATCAAAATGATGTTGTTATCAGAGTAGTAAAATTTCCTTGATTTCTTCTGTAAACATCATAGCTTAATATTGACATTGGTTATTAGTGATCGTGAATGAAGGAGTTTTTCTTTCGGTGTGACTATACCCATGGTAATGGGAAATAGGTCATGGTATAACCTAGACTATTTTTATTAGTTCCTTAATTGTTGGGAGATCAATCCTAAAAGCTCTTGGCAGCGGTGGGATTCGAACCCACGCCTCCGAAGACAGTGCCTTAAACCAGCGCCGTAGACGCTCATGCACTTACCTTATGTTAACTTGCTTTTATATAATTAATGAACCTTTCAATGTGCTTAACCTTCCAAGATGTATGCATTGCAGAATTAGGCTTGAAATTTGAGAACTGGCGTCAAAGGACTTCTTGAATACTTTTAGTGCCAACATTCATTTAATGAATGCGAAACAGTAGCACCTGACTACTTTTTGCCCTAATTCCGACAGCTAAAAGATCCTAAGAAACAATTTTTACCGGTAGAAAGACAACATAGATAAAATTCTATATCTTTGTAATTGAATGTATGGATTCTTTAACTTCAAAATGAATCACATTAATATTAAGATGTAATTCATCACCACAACACCTAAATAGTTAAATTGCGTTCTTCGATAATATTAGAAGCACTGGATTTAATTATCATTATTTTTTCTTAACTAAGGGACAGACCGTCCTGAGACAGACCGTACATATGGATTGCCAACTTGTTTATTTCTCCAGCAAAATATTAGAACAAATACAATTTTTTTTCAAAGTTTACTGTACTACAACAACTAACTTGAAATGTCCTCTGATGCCGCGGTTGTCATTTACATGTTTACCCTTAACTTGCGACCTCAAACAACCTATTCGTGATTGCAATAAAATTGAACTATAGTAATTAAATAAATGAAAGATCAGATGAAGTCGCTCGGCATTACTTACACGATGGTCGTCCCATTTAGTTAAATGGCTAATCATGGTAAATAATATACCGAGATTGTGGAAGTTAATACTTCTGTCTTGCTTGAAATATATTCATCCTGTGACGAGCTTATCAACATTATCGAGTGATGGATGAAACAAAAATTGCTTATTTCTACGTTTATTATTGCAATTCACAAGTGTATATAAAAAGATTACTCCTCTCTTTCCGTCTCAAAGACTAGTCTTCTTTTCGCGAAGGGAGTCTGTGACCTGCAGCTAACAGAGCGTCTTGTTTTCCGTACTTCCAGCACAGGCATCCCATTTAAAACAGTGGGGGATGATGCTGTTGGACGCGGAGAACTTCTTAAAGTAAATGCGGATTTGTGGAATGGTGAAGTTGGCAAAGGGATAAGGTCTCCGGATGATAGTCTGTCTGTCAATTCCATGTGTACAGAAACACACACCAGGGAACTTGAAGTAAACATCATGATGAGTCCTTTGACAATGTGACGAGATGGGATATCTGACCTATTATTTGGTCCGAATCACGTGGTTTGTGGGGCAAATGAGGTCATGCGAATGAGTGTTAGATTGGTTACCCATTGTAGGGACACAGAGGAACAAGTAATATTTTCTGGTTATAGGAAGTGCCTTTAGTATCACTATAGATTAAAGGGATACAGTTAAAGCTTTTAGAAAAAAAGCATTGGCTCATTATTATTTTTGCACTCTATGAAATAAATATTAAACGATCGCGGAGGTATTACTATAGTATTTGATATTGATTTTATATTTATCAGATTACGATATTTTACAGCGCATGTTATGATGAATTGGAGTAATATACCATGACTAAATATTTTATTCCCATCACCAAAATCAAAATCGTTGTAATTCTGAAGTCACGTAACTGATTTTCTTTCTGCGTAATAGAATGAGTGATTTTGATTGCATTACATTTGTATAATATTGTCCGTACGCAAGTGAAGGGATATGAGAAACATAACTATAAATCACTGTTGAATATTTTGTTACTAAAGTAGCTACATGTGTATTTGTTTAATTTCATTTTTTTGTGTGTTGAAATTCCTCATTGCCATATTACTATATGTTTCAGTTGCCAGAAAATTCTCAAACCTTTATTGCACATGTGTTATTTCTTTATGATCATGATTTTGATTACGTTGCATTTGATTCATTGCCATCATTGACCGTGATGATATAGGGATATTTTCTAGGTAGTGTGTACATTTTCCCGCTTGTTTCTCTTCTTGCGACCTCGATGCCAGACAACCTAATTGTGATTGCAATACAATTGAACTGTATTGCCATTAATCAAGAGAAAAATCAGATGAGGTGACTCGGCATTTTTACACGATGACCGTAGCAACATTTTAGTTTAGTATATATCATTACATTCATTTTATAATAATTAATGGTGATGATTAGCTATATCGTAAAATGGCTAAGCATGGTAAATGATATAAAGGTGTTGTAGAAATTAATGGTTCCCTCTTGCTTGAAAAACCTTTATCCAATGACGAGAAGCTTATATAATTGCCAAATGTTATGGGATGATTAAACAAAAATTAGTTATCTCTACGTTTATCATTGCAATTCGCAAATGTATTTTAAAATATTACTTCTCTCTTTCCGCCTCAGAGACCAGCCTTTTCTTCGCGAAAGGAGTCAGTAACGTCTATGCTAATGAATAAAATGAAGTTTTAGATTAGTTGTATGAACGCTAGTATTATGAAATACATTCATGTGTATTATGAAATACATTCATGTGTATTATGAAATACATTCATGTGTATTATGAAATACATTCATGTGTATTATGAAATACATTCATGTGTATTATGAAATACATTCATGTGTATTATGAAATACATTCATGTGTATTATGAAATACATTCATGTGTATTATGAAATACATTCATGTGTATTATGAAATACATTCATGTGTATTATGAAATACATTCATGTGTATTATGAAATACATTCATGTGTATTATGAAATACATTCATGTGTATTATGAAATACATTCATGTGTATTATGAAATACATTCATGTGTATTATGAAATACATTCATGTGTATTATGAAATACATTCATGTGTATTATGAAATACATTCATGTGTATTATGAAATACATTCATGTGTATTATGAAATACATTCATGTGTATTATGAAATACATTCATGTGTATTATGAAATACATTCATGTGTATTATGAAATACATTCATGTGTATTATGAAATACATTCATGTGTATTATGAAATACATTCATGTGTATTATGAAATACATTCATGTGTATTATGAAATACATTCATGTGTATTATGAAATACATTCATGTGTATTATGAAATACATTCATGTGTATTATGAAATACATTCATGTGTATTATGAAATACATTCATGTGTATTATGAAATACATTCATGTGTATTATGAAATACATTCATGTGTATTATGAAATACATTCATGTGTATTATGAAATACATTCATGTGTATTATGAAATACATTCATGTGTATTATGAAATACATTCATGTGTATTATGAAATACATTCATGTGTATTATGAAATACATTCATGTGTATTATGAAATACATTCATGTGTATTATGAAATACATTCATGTGTATTATGAAATACATTCATGTGTATTATGAAATACATTCATGTGTATTATGAAATACATTCATGTGTATTATGAAATACATTCATGTGTATTATGAAATACATTCATGTGTATTATGAAATACATTCATGTGTATTATGAAATACATTCATGTGTATTATGAAATACATTCATGTGTATTATGAAATACATTCATGTGTATTATGAAATACATTCATGTGTATTATGAAATACATTCATGTGTATTATGAAATACATTCATGTGTATTATGAAATACATTCATGTGTATTATGAAATACATTCATGTGTATTATGAAATACATTCATGTGTATTATGAAATACATTTATGTGTATTATGAAATACATTCATGTGTATTATGAAATACATTCATGTGTATTAAGAAATACATTTATGTGTATTAAGAAATACATTTATGTGTATTATGAAATACATTTATGTATATTATGAAATACATTTATGTGTATTATGAAATGCATTTATTCGTATTATGAAATGCATTTATGTTTCAGTGCAATCGCGATGCTAGAAAACCTAAATGTGATTGTATTACATTTGAATTACACTAAAAAGACATGAAAAATCAGAGTTATATATCAAGATTGAATATTTTGCGACTGATATAGGATTATGTGAGTATATTAATTTCATGTTGTTTTACGTTGAATTATATCACTTGTGTTTCTCTCTTTACAATCATGAAGTCATGCAATCTGATTTTGATTACGCTGCATCTAATTGAGTGCTGTCAGTAACCGTGACGGTATGGGGATATTTTCCGGGTAATCTGTATATTTTCACGTTGCACACTGGAGAATTTGCGCTCGTGTTTCTTCCCTTGTGACCTCGATGTTACACAACGCACTTGTGATTGCAATATGATTGCAATCACGAGCGTCATCAATTAAAAAGTAAGATAAGGTCAGTCGTCATGTTTCACGTGAACTTTTGAATACGCTTTAGGTAAGTATTAGACTAAAACAGATCGATGGTGATCATAGCACCTTATAAGTGTTATTTTATTCTGTTACATTATAATCGCGTATGCAATACTGTTGAACTATATTGTCATTAATCATGAAAATATCAGATTTCATTATTCCATTACGTTCTATTTATAATAATTAGTGATGTAAAATGGCTAAGCATGATAAATAATATACTGAAGTTGCGGAAGTTAATGCTGCAATATTGCTCGAAAGATATTTATCCCATGACGAGCTTATATAATATTGCCAAATGTTACGGGATGATTAAACAAAAAATACTTATCTCTACGTTTATTATTTAAATTCGCATATGTATATAAAAAGATTATTCCTCTCTTTCCGCCTCAAAGACCAGCCTTCTCTTCGCGAAGGGAGTCTGCGACCTGCAGCTAACAGAGCGTCTTGTTTTCCGTACTTCCAGCACAGGCATCCCATTTAAAGCAAGGGGGGATGATGCTGGTGGACGTGGAGAACTTATTAAAGTGAATGCGGATTCGTGGAATGGTGAAGTTGGCAAAGGGACGAGCTCTGGGGTTGATAGTCTGTTAGTTCCATGTGTATAGAAACCTCCCCATATCGTGACATATCGGCTTCCATAAGTGGTTTAGAGCCACAGATGGAGTGCCAAAAGCTTTGGCAGCGGTGGGATTCGAACCCACGCCTCCGAAGAGACTGGTGCCTTAAACCAGCGCCTTAGACCGCTCGGCCACGCTACCTTATGATAATTTGCTTTTTATATAATTAATGAATCTTTCTGTAATTATTAACCTTCCAAGATGTATGCATTGCAGAATTAGGCTTGAAATTTGAGAACTGGCGTCAAAGAACTTCTTGAATACTTTTAGTGCCAACATCCATTCAATAAATGCGAAACAGTAGCACCTGACTCCTTTTTGCCCTAATTCCGACAGCTAAAAAATCCTAGTAAACAATTTCTGCCGGAAGAAAGAAAACATAGATAAAATTCTATATCTTTGTAATTGAATGTATGGATTCTTTAACTTCAAAATGAATCACATTAATATTAAGATGTAATTCATCACCAGAACAACCAAATAGTTAAATCGTGTTCTTCGATAATGTTAGAAGCACTGGATTTAATTATCATTATTTTTTAACTAAGGGACAGACCGTCCTGACTCTCTGGATACGAAATTACATATGGATTGCCAACTTGTTTATTTCTCCAGCAAAATAATAGGACAAATATAAAGATTATTATACTCTGACAACTAACCTGAAATGTCCTTTAATGCTGCAGTTGTCATTTGCATGTTTTCCCTTAAGTTGCGACCTCAAACAACCTAATCGTGATTGCAATAAAATTGAAATATATTGTATATTGTCATTTAATAAGCGAAAGAAGACCAGATGAAGTCGCTTTGCATTTTTAAACGATGATGATTGTAGCCATTTAGTTAAATGGCTAATCATGGTAAATAATGTACCGTGATTGTTGAAGTTAATACTTCTCTTTTGCTTGAAATATATTCATCCTATGACGAGCTTATCAAACTTTACCGAATGATGAAACAAAAAACTGCTTATTTCTACGCTTATTATTGCAATTCGTAAGTGTATATAAAAAGAAAAGATTACTCCTCTCTTTCCGTCTCAAAGACTAGTCTTCTTTTCGCGAAGGGAGTCTGTGACCTGCAGCTAACAGAGCGTCTTGTTTTCCGTACTTCCAGCACAGGCATCCCATTTAAAACAGTGGGGGATGATGCTGTTGGACGCGGAGAACTTCTTAAAGTAAATGCGGATTCGTGGAATGGTGAAGTTGGCAAAGTGATAAGGTCTCCTGATGATAATTTATATGCCAATTCCATGTGTTCGGAAACACACACCAGGGAACCTGAAGTGAACATCATGATGAGTCCTTTGACAATGTGACGAGATGGGATATCTGACCTATTATATGGTCCGAATCATGTGCTTTGTAGAGCAAATGAGGTCATGCGACTGAGAATGTTAGATTGGTTACCCATTCTGGGGACTCGGAGGAACAAGTAGTATTTTCCGGCTTTAGGAATTAGCATCACTTTAGATTACGGGATTCCGTTAAAGCTTTTAGAAGAAGAAGAAGAAAAAACCCTCTTGGTTGTATCATTAAATTCAAAGTAGAATGAGAAAATGTTGGTAAATTACCTTTTCTTGATATATTGTTGCATAATTCCAAAGGTTATTTAAAGTTTTCAGTTTACCGAAAACGTACCCGTGTTGCTAATTATCTTCATTTTTTCTGATATCATCCCTTATCCATTACGAAATCAATAGCCTCGTATATGTTTCTTAGAGCATATAGGATCAGTGATAATGAGTTTAATGATAGAGAACTTAGCATCATTATGAAGTCTTTTAAAAATACTAATTATCCATTTTTTTCTTAGAACAAGCGCATTCATATGCTAGATCCAAATTTTATTCACAAAGTAAAGGGCAGGTCCGATAGCATACTAGTTGTACCGTTTAATCAGTCACTCATGACAAGCGGCAGTTATTTAAAAAAAGTGGACATCGATATAGTGATTACTTATCCTAACTCGTTGCGTAATTCTTTGGTTAAACATAATGCGTCCAGCGATACTATTGGTACGTCTTCAGACATTTATGTTATTCCTTGCAATGAAAGTCCGAAGTTCTACATAGGTGAAACGGGTAGAGAGCTGGAAAAAGAATAAGTGAACATAAACACGATGTCAGGTACGCTAGGGAATCGAATGCTTGTTTTGTTCACATGCGTGATGCCGGTTATCAACTAAATTGGAATAACGTCTAGGGCTTATGAAAGAAAGATGCTTGAATCTCTTTTGATTAAAATGATTTTCAATTTCAATTTGAGTGCTGGTCAGTTGGGGGTTCGATGATCTTACCTCCTTTTTAGTAGGAAAAGCTTACCCTACATGAAGTGACCTTAAACATCATTCAGTGACCTGATTCAGCCCTTGTTCCTGCTGTCATCCTTTCTGTTTATGTTCTTGTCAAAATTTACCTCTACTATTCATTTTTGGATTGTTTACGCCTGATGACGAACTTACTTTAAAAAGTTCGAAACGTCGCGAGTTTTTCCCTTTCATTTTGTGGCAGTTTTATTATTTTTTTATTACCATAGTATTTCATATTGATTTTGTATATGTGACATTACTACATATGTATATAAAAAGATTATTCCTCTCTTTCCGCCTCAAAGACCAGCCTTCTCTTCGCGAAGGGAGTCTGCGACCTACAGCTAACAAAGCGTCTTGTTTTCCGTACTTCCAGCACAGGGGTTGATACTGGTGGACGGGGAGGACTTCTTACAGGAAATGTGAATTCTTGGAATGTTGGCAAAGGGGTGAGGTCTGGGGATGATAATCTGTCTCTTAGTTCCATTTGTACAGAAACACAAACCAGGGAACTAGAAGTGAACATCATGATGAGTCCTTTGATAATGAGACGAAATAGGAGATCTGACCTATAATATAGTCCGATTCATGTAATTTGTAAGGTAGATGAGGTCACGCGACTGAGAATGTGAGGTTGGTTATCCTCTGTAGGGACATTTAGGGATTGCCTGTAATTGGGAATATTTTCCGGCTGTAGGAATTGCCTGTGCTTGGCAATATTTCCCGGCTTTAGGAGTTTCCTGTAATTAACAGTGTTTCCCGGCATTAGGAATTGTCTGTAGTTGGCAATATTTCCCGGCTTTAGGAATTGACAGTACTTGGCAATATTTTCAGGGTTTAGGAAATTCCTGTAAATGGCAATGTTTTCTGGCTTTATGAATTCCCTGTAATTGGCACTAATTTCCGATTTCCGATTGCCTGTAACATTGCCTCATGATTATTTTTTGCACTATATGTAACAAATATTAAGCGGTGGCGAAGTCATTCCTATAGTATTTGACATTTATTTTTTATTTGTCTGATTACGATATTTTACAGTTCAATATTACCTTATTCATCAGTTTCTTAACGATCTGATATAGATTACGTTGTATTCGAATCAATGCGATTTTACCGATAAGATGTATTTTTCCCACAATGTAAATTACGATAATATATATATATATATATATATACATACATATACACAAATATATACATTTATATATATATATATATATATATATATATATATATATATATATATATATATTTATATATATATAAATATATATATATAATATATATATATATATATATATATATATATATATATATATATATATATATATATATATATATATATATATCTACATGTATATATATAGGTGAGACCCTCGCCTACCTCCTTCGCAGTTGCTGGGAGCTACGGAAAGGTTCAGTAGATCGGCCTGAACGCAGAAAATAAACTAAATAATAAACGGAACAATACAAGGAATAGATACAGGAACCTTGACACAAAATGTTCAGTGGTGCGAGGGTGAAGGATGTGAGCAAGTGAGAATGGCGAGTGTGGCGAGGAGCGGTGAAGTGGGAGTGGGGGGCGGGGAGGCGAAAGAGTGGGGGTTCGGGTGGTGTGGCACGTGAGGCGTGATCACTGAAGTAGTGTGTGTGGGGGGGGGGGGTGAGGGGTGACATATTACAAGAAACATGAATAAATAACAGTCAACATAAACATTAGCGCGATATCAAGAGCGTGTATCGTGATACAACGGATACATAAGAACAACGTGATGATAGTAATGCAAGTAGTGAGGTGTGTGTGGGTGGGTGCAGGGTGTGGTGGGCGGGGTGACGATGGGACAAAACTTGGCATATATCATGATTATTCATCTTATATAACTGATGAGGGATTGGATGAGGAATTAGGATGTTCAGTGATCTCGCTGCTCGCTGTCCTGAACGAAGATTTCGGAAAGGTTAGTTACCATGTCATGAAAACTTTGATATATAATTGAGGCTGTAGTGTGTACTCTTCTGAAAAAGAACAATACTCATATTCAAACAAAATGATGAAGCATAACGTTGAAATAAGATCTTACTTGCACGAATACATGACAGGTTGAATCGTATGATTATAAGGCAATGATTTTGTATTTAGAGGTAATTCATGATTTATGTATCTGGATTATATTTTGATTGACTTTGTGCAACGTAATAGTATCACATATAGTTTAGTGCAAGCGTGCTTTTACATTATTTTGTGCAGGATATACTCTTTGTGAATATATCCAAATGAAATAAATAGGAATCGTTTAAGCAAGTAATATAAAATCAAATTGTTGTTATCAGTAGTAAGATAAACTTCATAGCTTAATAAAGACATTGGTTATCTGTGCTCCAAGCTTTATGGATCGTGAATGGAGGAGTTTTTCTTTCGGTGTGACTATACCCAAGATAATTGATTTGTTCCTTAACCTCTATATTGTTAGGAGATCATTCCTAAAAGCTCTTGGCAGCGGTGGGATTCGAACCCACGCCTCCGAAGAGACTGGTGCCTTAAACCAGCGCCTTAGACCGCTCGGCCACGCTACCTTATATAAAATGGTTTTATATAATTAATGAAGCTTTCAGTAATGATTAACCTTCCAAGATGTATTTATTGCAGAATTAGGCTTGAAATTAGAGAACTGGCGTCAAAGGACTTCTTGAATACTTTTAGTGCCAACACCCATTCAATAAATGCGAAACAGGAGCACCTGACTGCTTTTTGCCCTAATTCCGACAGCTAAAAAATCCTAGTAAACATTTTTTTGCCGGAAGAAAGAAAACATGGGTATAATTCATCACCAGAACACCCAAGTAGTCCAATCGCGTTCTTTGATAATGTTAGAAGCACTGGATTTAATTATCATTATTTTTGAACTAAGGGACAGACCGTCCTGACTCTCTGGATACGAAATTACATATGAATTGCCAACTTATTTATTTCTTATTTATTAGAACAAATACAAATTTAATGTAAGTTTGTACTCTGACAACAAACCTGAAATGTCATTTAATGCCGCGGTTGTCATTTACATGCTAACCCTCAATTTGCGACCTCAAACAACCTAATCGTGATTGCAATAAAATTGAACTATATTGTCATTAAATAAACGAAAGATCAGATGAAGTCGCGCGGTATTTTTACACGATGATGATGGTAGTCATTTAGTTAAATAGCACATTATGGTAAATAATATACCGAGATGGTGGAAATTAATACTTCTCTCTTGCTTGAAATATATTCATCCTGTGACGAGCTTATCAACATTACCGAATGATGAAACAATAATTGCTTAAACCAGCGCCTTAGACCGCTCGGCCACGCTACCTTATAACACTATGGTTTTATATATTTAATGACCCTTTCAGTAATAATTAACCTTCCAAGATGTATGCATTGCAGAATTAGCTTTAGATTAGAGAACTGGCGTCAAAGGACTTCTTGAATACTTTTAGTGCCAACATCCATTCAAAAAATAGCACCTGACTCGTTTTTGCCCTAATTCCGACAGCTAAAGATCCTATGAAACAATTTCTGCCGGAAGAAAGAAATCATAGATAAAATTCTATATCTTTGTAATTGACAACTAACCTGAAATGTCCTTTAATGCCGCTGTTGTCAATTACATGTTTATCCTTAAGTTGCGACTTCAAACAACCTAATCGTGATTGCAGTAAAATGTAACTATATTGTCAATAAATAAGCTAAAGATCAGATGAAGTCGCTCGGCATTTTTACACGATAATGATCGTAGCCATTTAGTTAAATGGCTAATCATGGTAAATAATAGACCGAGATTGTGGAAGTTAATACTTCTCTCTTGCTTGAAATATATTCATCATATGGCGAGATTATCAAACTTTACCGAATGATGAAAAAAAAAAAAATGCTTATTTCTACGTTTATTATTACAATTAAGTGTATATAAAAAGATTACTGCTCCTTTTCCGTCTCAAAGTCTAGTCTTCTTTTCGCGAAGGGAGTCTGTGACCTGCAGCTAACAGAGCGTCTTGTTTTCCGTACTTCCAGCACAGGCATCCCATTTAAAACAGTGGGGGATGATGCTGTTGGACGCGGAGAACTTCTTAAAGTAAATGCGGATTCGTGGAATGGTGAAGTTGGCAAAGTGATGGATTCTCCTGATGATGTTATATGCCAATTCCATGAGTTCGAAACACCAGGGTACTTGAAGTGAACATCATGATGAGTCCTTTGACAATGTGACGAGATGGGATATCTGACCTATTATATGGTCCGAATCATGTGCTTTGTAGAGCAAATGAGGTCATGCGACTGAGAATGTTAGATTGGTTACCCATTCTAGGGACACGGACGAACAAGTAGTATTTTCCGGCTTTAGAAATTAGCATCACTTTAGATTACGGGATTCCGTTAAAGCTTTTAGGGAAAAAAACAATGCATTGGCTCGTTATTATTTTTGTACACTATGAAACAAATACTAAGCAATGGCGAAGGTATTACCATAGTATTTGATATTGATTTTGTATATGTCAGATTACTACATTTCACAGCCACGATGTCAGAAAACCCGATTCTGCTTGCATCACATTTAAATAATATTGTCCGTACGCAAGTGAAGGGATATGAGAAACAGGACTATAAATCACTGTTGAATATTTTGTTACTAAAGTAGCTTCTTGTGTATTTGTTTAATTTCAATTTTTTTGGTGTTGAAATTCCTCAGTACCATATTACTATATTTTTTCAGTTACCAGAATATCCTCAAACCTTTATTGCACATGTGTGACGAGATGGGATATTTGACCTATTATATGGTCCGAATCACGTGGTTTGTAGGGCAAATGAGGTTACGCGACTGAGAATGTTAGATTGGTTACCCATTGTGGGGACACAGAACAAGTAATATTTTCCGGCTTTAGGAATTGCCTGCAGCATCATTTTAAATTACGGGATTCCGCTAAAGCTTTTAGGGGAAAAAACAATGCATTGGCTCCTTATCATTTTTGTACTCTATAAAACAAATACTAAGCAATGGCGAAGGTATTACCATAGTATTTGATATTGATTTTATATATGTCAGATTACTACATTTTACAGTGCATGTAAGCGCATGTTATGATGAATTGGAGTAATATATCATGATTAGATATTATATTCCCATCATCGCCGAAATAATATACATTTGTTTCTTTCGTAGCAATTATGAAGTCACACAACTGTACGCAAGTGAAGGGACATGAGAAACAGAACTATAAATCACTGTTGAATATTTTGTTACTAAAATAGGTTCATGTGTATTTGTTTTGATTTCAATTTGTTTGCGGTGTTGAAATTCCTTAATGCCATATTACTATATTTTTCAGTTACCAGAATATCCTCAAACCTTTATTGCATGTGTTTTTTTTTCTTTATGATCATGATTTTGATTACGTTGCATTTGATTCATTGCCATCATTGGCCGTGATGATATAGGGATATTTTCTGGGTAGTCTGTACATTTTCCCGCTTGTGTTTCTCTTCGTGCGACCTCGATGCCAGACAACCTAATCGCGATTGGAAAACAATTGAACTGTATTGTCATTAATCATGAGAAAAATCAGATAAGGTGACTCGGCAATTTTACACGATGATCATAGTAACTTATTAGTATTTTTTAAAAATTTATTCCGCGGTTGTCATTTACATGTTTACCCTTAACTTGCGACCTCAAACAACCTAATCGTGACTGCCATTTAAATAGCAAATTATGGTAAATAATATACCGAGATTGTGGAAGTTAATACTCTCTTGCTTGAAATATATTCATCCTATGACGAGCTTATCAACATTACCGAATGATGAAACAATAATTGCTTATTT
>BOPN01000689.1:128586-153586 GCA_017312705.2 Penaeus japonicus | reverse complement strand
TTACCATAGTATTTGATATTGATTTTGTATATTTCAGATTACTACATTTTACAATGCATGTAAGCGCATGTCATGATGATTTGGAGTAGTATATCATGATTAAATATGATATTCCCATCATCGCCGTAATAAAATACATTTGTTTCTTTCGTTGCAATTATGAAGTCACACAACTGTTTTTTCTGCGTAACAATAGAATAAGGGCAGCCACCATGCCAGAAAACCTGATTTTGCCGTACGCAAGTGAAGGGACATGAGAAACAGAACTATACATCACTGTTGAATATTTTGTCACTAAAATAGGTTCATATGTATTTGTTTTAATTTAAATTTGTTTGCGGTGTTGAAATTCCTTAATGGCATATTACTATATTTTTCAGTTACCAGAAAATCCTTAAACCTTTATTGCATGTGTTTTTTTCTTTATGATTATGATATTGATTACTTTCTTATTTGATTCATTGCCATCATTAGCCTCGATGCCAGACAACCTTGTCGCGATTGCAATACAATTGAACTGTATTGTCATTAATCAAGCGAAAGAAAATCAGATGAGGTGATGTGTATTATGAAATACATTTATGTTTCAGTGCAATCGCGATGCCACAAAACCTAATTTTTATTGTATTACATTTGAATTACACTAAAAAGACAGTAAAAATCAGAGCTATATATCAAGTTTAAATATTTTCCGATATATGATTGTTTTACGTTGAACTATATCACTTATGTTTCTGTACAATCATGAAGTCATGCAATCTGATTTTGATTATGTTGCATCTAATTGAGTGTTGTCAGTAACCACGACGGCATGGAGATATATTTCGGGTAATCTGTATATTTTCACGTTGCACACTGGAGAATTTGCGCTCGTGTTTCTTCCCTTGTGACCTCGATGTTACACAACGCACTCGTGATTACAATATGATTGCAGTCACGAGTGTCATCAATTAAGAAGCTAAGATAAGGTCAGTCTTCATGTTTTACATGGAATTTTGAATACGCTTTAGGGAAGTATTAGACTAAAACAGATCGATGGTGATCATAGCACCTTATTAGTGTTAGTTTTATTCTGTTACATTCTAATCGCGTATGCAATGCTGCTGAACTGTATTGTCATTAATCATGAAAATATCAGATTTCATTATTCCATTATGTTCTATTTATATTAATTAGTGATGTATAGCTATTTGGTAAAATGGCTAAGCATGATAAATAATATACTGAAGTTGCGGAAGTTAATGCTGCAATATTGCTCGAAAGATATTTATCCAATGACGAGATTATATAATATTGTCAAATGTTACGGGATGATTAAACAAAAAATACTTATCTCTACGTTTATTATTTAAATTCGCAAATGTATATAAAAATATTATTCCTCTCTTTCCGCCTCAAAGACCAGCCTTCTCTTCGCGAAGGGAGTCTGTGACCTACAGCTAACAAAGCGTCTTATTTTCCGTACTTCCAGCACAGGCATCCCATTTAAAGCAAAGGGGGAAGATGCTGGTGGACGTGGAGGACTTCTTAACGTAAATGCGGATCTGTGGAATGGTGAAGTTGGCAAAAGGGCGAGGTCTGGGGTTGATAGTCTGTCTCTTAGTTCCATGTTTACAGAAACACATACCAGGGAACTAGAAGTGAACATCATGATGAGTCCTTTGATAATGTGACGAGATGTGAGATCTGACCTATAATATAGTCCGATTCATGTAATTTGTAGGGTAGATGAGGTCACGCGACTGAGAATGTGAGATTGGTTATCCTCTGTAGGGACTTTAGGGATTGCCTGTAATTGGGAATATTTTCCGGCTGTAGGAATTTCCTGTAATTGCTGTAACACTGCCTCAAGGTTATTTTTGCACTCTGTGTAACAAATATTAAGCGATGGCAAAGTCATTCCTATAGTATTTGATATATTTTTTATTTGTCTGATTACGATATTTTACTTTGTATGTTAATTCATATATATGTATTATGAAGAAATAGATTTCGGAGAGGTTAGTTACCAGGTCATGAAAACTTTGATATATGATTGAGGCTGTAGTGTGTACTCTTCTAGAAGATGAATTTAATACTCACATATTCAGACGAAATGATGAAGCATACCGTTGAAATAAAATCTTATCTGCACGAATACATGACAAGTAGAATCGTATGATTATAAGGCATTAATTTTATATTTAGAGGTAATTCATGATTTATGTATCTGGATTATATTTTGATTGACTTTGTGCAACGTAATACGATTTCACATATAGTTTAGTGCAAGTATGCTTTTATATCATTTTGTGCAGGGTATATACTCCTTGTGAATATATCTAAATGCAATAAATAGGAATCATTTAAGCAAATAATATTAAAATTATATTGTTGTGATCAGAGTAGTGAAATTTCCTTGATTTCTTCTGTAAACATCATAGCTTAATAATGACATTGGTTATTAGTGCTCGTGAATGGAGGAGTTTTTCTTTCGGTGTGACTATACCCATGGTAATGGGAAATAGGTCATGGTATAACCTAGACTATCTTTTAATTAGTTAGTTCCTTAATTGTTGGGAGATCATTACTAAAAGCTCTTGGCAGCGGTGGGATTCGAACCCACGCCTCCGAAGAGACTGGTGCCTTAAACCAGCGCCTTAGACCGCTCGGCCACGCTACCTTATGACAACATGGTATTATATAATTAATGAACCTTTCAGTAATGCTTAATCTTCCAAGATGTATGCATTGCAGAATTAGGCTTGAAATTTGAGAACTGGCGTCAAAGGACTTCTTGAATACTTTTAGTGCCAACATCCATTCAATAAATGCGAAACAGTAGCACCTGACTGCTTTTTGCCCTAATTCCGACAGCTAAAAGATCCTAGGAAACATTTTTTACCGGTAGAAAGACAACATAGATAAAATTCTATATCTTTGTAATTGAATGTATGGATTCTTTAACTTCAAAATGAATCACATTAATATTAAGATGTAATTCATCACCACAACACCCAAATAGTTAAATCGCGTTCTTCGATAATATTAGAAGCACTGGATTTAATTATCATTATTTTTTCTTAACTAAGGGACAGACCGTCCTGACTCTCTGAATACGAAATTACATATGGATTGCCAACTTGTTTATTTCTCCAGCAAAATATTAGAACAAATACAAAGTTTTTCAAAGATTACTGTACTACAACAACTAACTTGAAATGTCCTCTAATGCCGCGGCTGTCATTTACATGTTTACCCTTAACTTGCGACCTCAAACAACCTATTCGTGATTGCAATAAAATTGAACTAAAGTAATTAAATAAACCAAAGATCAGATGAAGTCGCTCGGCATTACTTACACGATAATCGTAGCCATTTAGTTAAATGGCTAATCATGGTAAATCATATACCGAGATTGTGGAAGTTAATACTTCTGTCTTGCTTGAAATATATTCATACTGTGACGAGCTTATCAACATTATCGAGTGATGGATGAAACAAAAATTGCTTATTTCTACGTTTATTATTACAATTCACAAGTGTATATAAAAAGATTACTCCTCTCTTTCCGCCTCAAAGACTAGTCTTCTTTTCGCGAAGGGAGTCTGCGACCTGCAGCTAACAGAGCGTCTTGTTTTCCGTACTTCCAGCACAGGCAATCCATTTACAACAGTGGGGGATGATGCTGTTGGACGCGGAGAACTTCTTAAAGTAAATGCGGATCCGTGGAATGGTGAAGTTGGCAAAGGGATAAGGTCTCCAGATGATGATCTGTCTCTTAGTTCCATGTGCACAGAAACACACACAAGGGAACCTGAAGTGAACATCATGATGAGTCCTTTGACAATGTGACGAGATGGGATATCTGACCTATTATATGGTCCGAATCACGTGGTTTGTGGGGCAAATGAGGTCACGCGAATGAATGTTAGATTGGTTACCCATTGTAGGGACACAGAGGAACAAGTAGTATTATCTGGTTATAGGAAGTGCCTTTGGCATCACTTTAGATTAAAGGGATCCAGTAAAAGCTTTTGGAAAGAAAAAAATGCATTGGCTCGTTATTATTTGTGCACTCTATGAAACAAATATTAAACGATGGCGAAGGTATTACCATAGTATTTAATATTCATTTTGTATTTATCAGTTTACATTTTACAGAGCATGTTATGATGAATCGGAGTAATATACCATGATTAAATATTATTTTCCCATTATCACCAAAATAAAATACATTTGTTTCTTTCGTTGTAATTATGAGATCACGTAACTGATTTTCTTTCTGCGTAATAGAATCAGTGATTTTGATTGCATTACATTTGTATAATATTGTCCGTACGCAAGTGAAGGGATATGAGAAACAGAACTATAAATCACTGTTTAATATTTTGTTACTAAAGTAGCTTCTTGTGTATTTGTTTAATTCCTCATTGCCATATTACTATATGTTTCAATTACCAGAAAATTCTCAAACCTTTATTGCACATGTGTTATTTCTTTATGATCATGATTTTGATTACGTTGCATTTGATTCATTTCTATCATTGACCGTGATGATACAGGGATATTTTCTGGGTAGTGTGTACATTTTCCCGCTTGTGTTTTTCTTCTTGCGACCTCGATGCCAGACAACCTAATCGCGATTGCAATACAATTGAACTATATTGCCATTAATCACGAGAAAGATCAGATGAGGTGACTCGGCATTTTTACACGATGACCGTAGCAACATTTTAGTTTAGTATATATCATTACATTCATTTTATAATAATTAATGGTGATGATTAGCTATATCGTAAAATGGCTAAGCATGGTAAATGATATAAAGGTGTGGAAGTTAATGGTTCCCTCTTGCTTGAAAAAACATTTATCCAATGACGAGAAGCTTATGTAATATTGCCAAATGTTACGGGATGATTAAACAAAAATTTGTTATCTCTACGTTTATCATTGCAATTCGCAAATGTATTTTAAAATATTACTTCTCTCTTTTCGGCTCAGAGACCAGCCTTTTCTTCGCGAAAGGAGTCAGTAACGTCTATGCTAATGAATAAAATGAAGTTTTAGATTAGTTGTATGAACGCTATAGGCTAAGATATATCGATGATTCCTCCACATTAACAGTTTTAGTATTATTTCAGTACATTCTCTTTAATTAGTGTTATTGATGTTTAATGATATGCCGAAATGTAAGAACTTGATGATTGACTTTTGCTTGAAATATATTTGTCTTAGGCGAGAGGCTTATCAAAATTGTTAACTATTACCGGATGATGAAACAGAAATTTCTTATCTCTACGTTTATTATTGTAATATTTAAGTGTATACATCTCTACGTTTATTATTGTAATATTTAAGTGTATACATCTCTACGGTTATTATTGTAATATTTAAGTGTATAAAAAAATACTCCTCCCTTTCCACCTCAAATACCAGCCTTCTCTTCGCGAAGGGAGTCTGTGACCTACAGCTAACAAATCGTCTTGTTTTACGTATTCCCAGCTCCCCATTTAAAACAATGGGGGTGATGCTGGTGAACGTCCGAGAATTTCCCAACGGGGACTAGAATAGTTAAATCACGTTCTTCGATAATGTTAGAAGCACTGGATTTAATTTTCATTATCTTTGAACTAGGACAAACCGTCCTGACTCTCTGTATACGAAATTACATATGGATGCCCAACTTTTCTCCAGCAAACTATTAGGACAAATATGAAGTTAATGTAAGTCTTTCAAAGATTACTCTCCTCTGATAATTAACCTGAAATGTCATATAATTTACATGTTTTCCCCTAACTTAATATATCGAGATTGTGGAAATTAATACTTCTCTCTTACTTGAAATATGTCCTATGACTAGAAGCTTACCGAATGATGAAACAAAAATTACTTATTTCTACGTTTATTATTGCAATTCGTAATGTATATAACAAGATTACTCCTCTCTTAACACCTCAAAGACCAGTCTTCTTTTCGCGAAGGGAGTCTGTGACCTGCAGCTAACAGAGCGTCTTGTTTTCCGTACTTCCAGCACAGGCATCCCATTTAAAACAGTGGGGGATGATGCTGTTGGACGCGGAGAACTTCTTAAAGTAAATGCGGATTCGTGGAATGGTGAAGTTGGCAATGGGATAAGGTCTCCGGATGATAGTCTGTCTGTCAGTTCCATGTGTTCAGAAACACAGTGTACAGTGAACATCATGATGAGTCCTTTCACAATGTGACGAGATGGGATATCTGACCTATTATATGGTCCGAATCACGTGGTTTGTAGAGCAAATGAGGTCATGCGGCTGAGAATGTTAGATTTGTTACCCATTCTGGGAACTCGGAGGAACAAGTAGTATTTTCCGGCTTATGAATTAGCATCACTTTAGATTACGTGATTCCGTTAAAGCTTTTAGAAAAAAGAAAGAACAATGCATTGGCTCGTTATTATTTTTGCATTCTATGAAACAAATACTAAGCAATGGCGAAGGTATTACCGTAGTATTTGATATTCATTTTGTATTTGTCAGGTTGTTACATTTTACAGTGCAGGTAAGCGCATGTTATGATGAATTGGAGTAATATATCATGATTAAATATTATATACATATATATATATATATATATATATATACAAAAGTAAATGCATGGATTCTTTAACTTCAAAATGAATCACATTAATATTAAGATGTAATACATCAGCATAACACCCAAACAGTTAAATCACTGGATTTAATGATCATTATTTTTGAAGTAAGGGACAGACCTTGTCTGGATATGAAATTACAAATGGATGCCTTATTTGTTTATTACTTCAGCAAAATATTAGGACAAACACAAATTTGATGTAAGATTACTCTGACAACTAACCTTTAATGCCGTGGTTTTTACTAACTTGCAACCTCAAACAACTTAATCGTGATTGCAATACAATTGAACTATATTGTCATTAATCAAGCTGAATAAGATCATATGAGGTCACTCGTCATCTTTATACCATGATGATGGCTAATAAAGGTAAATAATATACCGACATTATGGAAGTTCATACTTCTCTTTTGCTTGAAATATATTCATCCTAAGACGAGAAACTTATCAAACATGTCAAACGTTACCGAATGAACACACAAAACTTACTTATTTCTACGTTTATTATTGCAATTCGTAAGTGTATATAAAAAGATTACTCCTCCCTTTCCGCCTCAAAGACCAGCCTTCTCTTCGCGAAGGGAGTCTGTGACCTGCAGCTAACAGAGCGTCTTGTTTTCCGTACTTCCAGCACAGGCATCCCATTTAAAACACTGGGGGATGATGCTGTAGGAGAACTTCTTAAAGTAAATGCGGATTCGTGAAATGGTGAAGTTGGCAAAGGGATAAGGTCTCCGGATGATAGTCTGTCTGTCAGTTCCATGTGTACAGAAACACACACCAGGGAACTTGAAGTGAACATCATGATGAGTCCTTTGACAGTGTGACGAGATGGGATATCTGACCTATTATATGGTCCGAATCATGCGGTTTGTAGGGCAAATGAGGTCACACGACTGAGAATGTTAGATTGGTTACCCATTGTAGGGCCACAGGGGAATAAGTAGTATTTTCCGGCTTTAAGAATTGCCTGTAGCATTACTTTAAATTACGAGATTCAGTTAAAGCTTTTAAGAAAAGAAGAAAAAAATGCATTGGCTCGTTATTTTTGCACTCTATGAAATAAATATTTAGCGTTGACGAAGTTATTACCATAGTATTTGATATTGATTTTGTATATGCCATTTTACAGTGCATGTAAGCGCATGTTATGATGCGAGTAATATATCATGACCAAATATTATATTCCCATCATTCCCAAAATCACATACATTTGTTTCTTTCGTTGCAATTATGAAGTCACGTAACTGATTTTCTTTCTGTGTAATAGAATCAGTGCAGCCACGATGCCAGAAAACCTGATTTTGATTGCATTACATTTGAATAATATTGTCCTTACGCAAGTGAAGGGACATGAGAAACAAAGCTATACAGCACTGTTGAATATTTTGTTACTAAAATAGGTTCATGTGTATTTGTTTTAATTTCTATTTATTTTGTGTTGAAATCCTATAATGCCATATTACGCAAGAGCTCTGGCCTGTCGACGGGCGTCATGACGTACATGACGGTTGGGGATTTTGGATCATTATCATTTTATTGTGCTATGAGTAATGGGTGAGTGATGATGACAAATGCAGTCATAATTACTATAATCGCCGTAATATTAAGCAAAATGGGTTTCACCTAACATCCAAAATCTAGAAGACACCACTTTCTTCTAGCACCAGCAGGAGAGAGAGCCTTGAATAACACCCATCCACTGTCTCTAGTAAGCACTATCTTGATAGAGCGATGGCACATAACAAGTTGCCGACCTCTTGGTCTAAAGTACCGCCGATGAAGGATGTGCAGGCAGAACGGGAAGAGGAAGGTGATTCAAACCATGTCTACAATGTACTCCTGTGCCAATTGGTATGTCTTTACTGTGGCACTTACAGTCATAACGACAAGTTTCCTTCCTCTTCCCTACCTCTTCATGTTATCTTCATTGTGGATGGTCACATTTTTCGTATTCGCTCATGATAGTACATAAACACGCAAAAAAGTTGCTTTTGTCCTCCTTTAAAACAACAATACTTTTAACACACTGAGTATAAAGAAAATAATTAGCAGATATGGCCCTAAACCACATTTAGTCAACTGCAGAATTGATAGAGCCTGTGATATGACAGATATGTCTCTAAATACAGTAAAACACATAAAAAAATAAAACACAAAAGTGGTTCTAGCTTTACAGTCAGTGACTAAAAGAGAGTGGAAATAATCAAGGTATGTTGCGTGAGGTTGCCTCGCTTTGGAAAAAAATCCTGGAGACTGGGCAAGCAAATCTACTCCCGTCCGCAATAGATTAATGATATTCCGAAAATGTAGGAAGTTGTTGCTTGACTTTTGCTTGAAATATTTGTCTAGGGCGAGAGGCTTATAAAAAATGCTGTCAACTGTTACTGGATAATGGAACAATAATGGCTAATCTCTACGTTTATTATTGCAATTCGTAAGTATATATAAAAAGATTACTCCTCTCTTTCCGCTTCAAAGACCAGCCAGAATGGAGGGAGTCTGTGACCTGCAGCTAATAATTCGTCGTGTTTTCCGTACTTCCAGCACCCAGTTGAAATCACTAGGTGATGATGTTGGTGAACGTGGAGGACTTCTTAAAGTAAATGCCGATTCTTGGAATGGTGAAGTTGGCAAAGAGACAAAGTCTTGTGATGATAATCTATCTATCAGTTCCATAGGTACAAACACACATACCAGAGAACAAGAAGTGAACATCACGGAGAGGCCTTTGATAATGTGACGAGATAGGAGATCTGACCTATAATATAGTCCGAATCACGTGATTTGCAGGGCAAATGAGGTCATGCGACTGAGAATATGAGATTAGATATCCATTGTAAGGACACAGAGGAACAAGTAATATTTTAGATTTAGATTCAGGGATTCAGTTAAAGCTTTTAGAAAAAATGAACAATGCATTAGCTCGTTATTATACAATGCAACAAATACTAAGAGATAGCGAAGGTATTACAATAGCATTTGATATTTTGTATTTGTCATATTGCGATATTTTGCAACGTATGTAAATGCATTTATATGTGATTTGAATAATCAAAGTAATATATCAAAATTAAATATTTTGTTACTGACTATTATCACCAAAATATAAAAAAAAACGATCATGTTACTGCGTAACAATAGAATCGGTTAAACCACGATGCCAGAAAACATCTTGTTCCTAAATAGGTTGATGTTTGTTTATTTTAATTTCATCTTGTTTGGCGTTGAAATTCATTAATGCCATATTACTGTACTCTTCTGACCACAAAATCCTTAAAGCTTCATTGCACTTGTGCATTTTCTTTACAGTCATGAAGTCATACGATCTGATTTGATTCCGTTGCATTTGATTCATTGCCGTCGTCGTCCGTAATGATATAGGGATATTTTCTGGGTAGATTGTATATATTTATAATGGACACTGTTGTGTTTCTTTCCTTGCATCTCGATGTCAGATAACCTAAAAGTGATTGCAGTATAACGGAACTATAGTTATTAATCAAGATAAAGAAGGTTAGATGAGGTCAACTGGCATGCATATATATCGATAATGCCCCCAGCACTTGAAAAGTTTAACTATTCTTAAATTATATTGTGTTTATAAAAATTAGTCGCAATAATTAGCCATTTGGTAAAACATGAAATTAAATTATAGATTTGTCTGTGACAAGAGGACCAAAAATGTTGCCGAGTGATGAAACAACAATTGTTTATCTATACATTTATTATTGCAACTGCAACTAATATACCGTCTTGTTTTCCGTACTTGCAGTACAGACACTCCGCTTAAAACACTGGGTGATATTGCTAATGGACGTGGAGAAGTTCTTAAAGTAAATGCGGATTCTTCGAACGGTGAAGTTGGCAAAGGGACAAGGTCTGGAGATGATAATTTGTCTCCTAGTTCAATGTGTACAGAAACGCACACCAGGAATTCTGAAGTGAACATCATGATCAGTCCTGAGATAATGTGACGAGATGGGTGATCTGACCTATAATATAGTCCCAATCACGTGGTTTGTAGTACACATAAGGTCATGCGAGTCAGGAACATGGATGAAGAAGTTAATGGAAAAAAGGGATGCATTACCACATTATAATTTGTGTTAAATACGCAACAATAAACACTGGCGAAATCATTACTCAAGTATTTAATATTTAACTTGTATTTTTCAAAACACTATATTTTATAGTGCATGTAATTGCATTTATCATGTGTTCTGAATAATCAGAGTAATATATCTAGATAAAATATTTTGTTATTTGAATAGGATTATGAGTCTTCCTTTTAATTTCATTTAGATTTTTGAATATTCATTAATGCCATATTGCGTTTCACTTTATGCAACAAATACTCATTAAGTTAGTATACTATTTTTATGAGTAGAATCTAATTATATTTTACCGGAAGGAGAAACAAAAGTTGTTTTTCTTGCGGTTATTATTATAGTTCTTTATATAAATGTATAGAAAACGATTACTCTTCTCTCTGAGTTTCAAACACAATATTTCAAACATTGCCTTGCTGGAATTATATTTTTATGAGTAGAGGCTTATCAAAATATAATCAGTTTTACAGGAAGATGAGACAAAACTTGTTTATATCAGCGTTTATCATTATATTGTTTTATATAAACGTATACGAAAAGATTAATCCTCTAAGTCTAAAAAAAAGCTTTCTCTTTGCGATGGGAATCCCAGAACTGCGACCATCAAACCGGCTATATGCCGCGAGAACTTCACCATATCGTGACATCTAGGCTTCCATAAGTGGTTTAGAGCCACAGATGGAGTGCCAAAAGCTTTGGCAGCGGTGGGATTCGAACCCACGCCTCCGAAGAGACTGGTGCCTTAAACCAGCGCCTTAGACCGCTCGGCCACGCTACCTTATAGGATAGTGTTTTATATAATTAATGAAGCTTTCATTAATGATAAACCTTACAAGATGTATGCATTGCAGAAATCGGCTTGAAATTTGAGAACTGGCGTCAAATGACTTCTTGAATACTTTTAGTGCCAATATCCATTCAATGAATGCGAAACAGTAGTAACTGACTCACTTTTGCCCTAATTCCGACAGCTAAAAAATGTTGGAAATAATTTTTGCCAGGTGGAGAGCATAGATAAGAACTTCAAAATGGATCACAATAATGTAATTCATTACCATAGCACCAAAATAGTTAAAAACACGATAATGTTAGAAGCACTGAATTTAATTGTTATTAGGATAAATGAAAATTAATGTAAGTCTTTTAAAGTTTCCTGTACTCTGACAAGTAACCTGAAATGTCCTTTTATGCCGTGGTTTGTCATTTACATGATTTCTCTTAACTTGCGACCTCAAACAACCTAATCGTGCTTGCAATACATTTGAACTATGTTGTCATTAAATAAACAAAAAAGATCAGATCAGGTCACTCTGCATTTTTACCCGATGATGAGCGTAGCCATTTAGTTAAATGGCTAATCATGGTAAATAATATACCGAGATTGTGTAAGTTAATACTTCTCTCTTTCTTGAAATATATTCATCCTATGACGAGAAGCTTATCGAACATGCCAAACGTGACCGGATGATGAAAGAAGAACTGCTTATTTCTACGTTTATTATTGCAATTCGTAAGTGTATATAAAAAGATTATTCCTCTCTTTCCGCCTCAAAGACTAGTCTTCTTTTCGCGAAGGGAGTCTGTGACCTGCAGCTAACAGAGCGTCTTGTTTTCCGTACTTCCAGCACAGGCATCCCATTTAAAACAGTGGGGGATGATGCTGTTGGACGCGGAGAACTTCTTAAAGTAAATGCGGATTCGTGGAATGGTGAAGTTGGCAAAGGGATAAGGTCTCCGGATGATAGTCTGTCTGTCAGTTCCATGTGTACAGAAACACACACCAGGGAACTTGAAGTGAACATCATGATGAGTCCTTTGACAATGTGACGAGATGGGATATCTGACCTATTATATGGTCCGAATCACGTGGTTTGTAGGGCAAATGAGGTCACGCGACTGAGAGTGTTATATTGGTTACCCATTGTAGGGACACAGAGGAACAAGTAATATTTTCTGGCTTTAGGAAGTGCCGGTAGCATCACTTTAGATGAAAGGGATTCAGTTAATTCTTTTAGAAAAAAAACAATGCATTGGCTCGTTATTATTTTTGCACTCTATGAAACACTTACTAAGCGATGGCGAAGGTATTACCATAGTATTTGATATTGATTTTGTATTTGTCAGATTGCTACATTTTACAGTGCATGTAAGCTCATTTTATGATGAATCGGAGTAATATATCATGATTAAATATTTTATTCCCATCATCACCAAAATAAAATACTTTTGCTTCTTTCGTTGCAATTATGAAGTCACACAACTGATTTTTTTCTGTGTAACAATAGAATTAGTGCAGTCACGATACCAGAAAATCTGATATGATCATGCCTGTTTCTCATGATGAGACATGAGAAACAGAACTCTACATCGTTGTTAAATATTTTGTTACTAATATAGGTTCATATGTACTTGTTTTAATTTCAATTTGTTTGTGGTGTTGAAATTCCTTAATGCCATATTACTATATTTTTTCACCAGAATATCTCCAAACCATTATTACACTTTAATGTTTTTCTTTATGGTCATGAAGGCATACATACATTTGATTACGTTGCATTTTATTCATTGCCATCATTGACCGTGATGATACAGGGATATATCTCTTCTTGCGACATCGATGCCAGCCAACCGAATCGCGATTACAATACAATTGTACTTTATTGTCATTAATCAAGAGCAAAATCAGATGAGGTGACTCGGCATTTTTACACGACGATCATAGCACCTTATTAATTGTAGTATTATTTCATTACATTCTATTTATAATAATTGATGGTGACGTTTAACTGTTTGGTAAAATGACTAACCGTGTTAAATAATATAACGTGGAAGTAGAAGTTAATGCTTCCTTCTTGCTCGAAAGATATTTCACCAGTGACGAGAAGCTTACATGATATTGTCAAATGTTACGGGTTGAATAAACAAAAATATTGATCTCTACGTTTATTAATGCAATTCGCAAATGCATATAAAAAGATTACTCCTCCCTTTCCGTCTCAAAGACCAGCCTTCTCTTCGCGAAAGGAGTCGGTAACCTCAGGTAATAACACGCTATAGTCTAAGATATATCGATGATTCCAGCACCTTAACAGTATTAATATTATATCAGTACATTTCAATTATGGTAATTAGTGATATTCATGTTTAATGATATACCGAAATGTAAGAAGTTGATGCTTGACCTTTCCTTGAAACATATTTGTCGAGAGCCGAGAGGCTTATAAAAAATGTTGTCAATTGTTACCGGATGATGAAACAGAAATTTCTTATCTCTACGCTTATTATTGCAATTCGTGAGTGTACATAAAAAGATTACTCCTCTCTTTCCGTCTCAAAGACTAGTCTTCTTTTCGCGAAGGGAGTCTGTGACCTGCAGCTAACAGAGCGTCTTGTTTTCCGTACTTCCAGCACAGGCATCCCATTTAAAACAGTGGGGGATGATGCTGTTGGACGCGGAGAACTTCTTAAAGTAAATGTGGATTCGTGGAATGGTGAAGTTGGCAAAGGGGCGAGGTCTGGGGATGATAGTCTGTCTCTTAGTTCCATTTGTACAGAAAAACACACCGGGGAACTAGAAGTGAACATCATGATGAGTCCTTTGATAATGTGACGAGATAGGTGATCTGACCTATTATATAGTCCGATTCATGTATTGTGTAGGGTAGATGAGGTCACGCGACTAAGAATATGAGATAGATTAACTTCTGTAGGGAATTAGGAATTGCCTGTAATTGGGAAAGCTTTCCGGCTTTAGGAATTGCCTGTAATTGGGAATATATTCCGGAACTTCTTAAAGTAAATGTGGTTTCATGGAATGGTGAAGTTGGCAAAGGGATAAGGTCTCCGGATGATAATCTGTCTCTTAGTTCCATGTGTTCAGAAACACACACCAGGGAATCTGAAGTAAACATCATGATGAGTCGTTTGACAATGTGACGAGATGGGATATCTGACCTATTATATGGTACGAATCACGTGGTTTATGGGGCAAATGAGGTCACGCGACTAAGAATGTTAGATTGGTTACCCATTGTGGGAACACAAAACAAGCAATATTTTCCGGCTTTAGGAATTGCCTGTAACATCATTTTAGATTACGGGATTCCGCTAAAGCTTTTTTTGGAAAAAAAAGCATTGGCTCGTTATTATTTTTGTACTCTATGAAACAAATACGAAGCATTGGCGAAGGTATTACCATAATATTTGATATTGATTTTGTATATGTCAGATTACTACATTTTACAGTGCATGTAAGCGCATGTTATGATGAATTGGAGTAATATATCATGATCAAATATTATATTCCCATCATCGCCGAAATATGACGAATTGGAGTAATATATCATAATCAAATATTATATTCCCATCATCGCCGAAATAATATACATTTGTTTCTTTCGTTGCAATTATGAAGTCACACAACTTTTTTTTTGTGTAGCAATAGAAACAGAACTATAAATCACTGTTGAATATTTTGTTACTAAGATAGGTTCATATGTATTTGTTTTGATTTCAATTTGTTTGCGGTGTTAAAATTCCTTAATACCATACTACTTTATTTTTCAGTTACCAGAATATCCTCAAATCCTTATTGCATATGTTTTTTTTCTTTATGATCATGATTTTGATTACGTTGCACTTGATTCATTGCCCGTGATGATATAGGGATATTTTCTGGGTAGTGTGTACATTTTCCCGCTTGTGTATCTCTTCTTGCGACCTCGATGCCAGACAACCTTGTCGCGATTGCAATACAATTGAACTGCATTGTCATTATGATGATAAAAATCAGATAAGGTGACTCAGCAATTTTACACGATGATCATATCAACTTATTAGTTGTAGTATTATTTCATTACATTCTATTTGTAATGATTAATGGTGATGATTAGCATGGCTAAGCATGGTAAATGATATACCGAAGTTGCGGAAGTTAATGCTGCAATATTGCTCGAAATATATTTATCCAATGACGAGCTTACATAATATTGTCAAGTGTTACGGGATGATCAAAGAAAAATAAGTTATCTATACGTTTATTATTGAAATATGAAAAGATTATTCCTCTCTTTCCGCCTCAAACACTAGTCTTCTTTTCGCGAAGGGAGTCTGTGACCTGCAGCTAACAAAGCGTCTTGTTTTCCTTACTTCCAGCACAGGCTTCCCATTTAAAGCAAAGGGGGATGATGCTGGTGGACGTGGAGGACTTCTTAACGTAAATGTGGATTCTTGGAATGGTGAAGTTGGCAAAGGGGCGAGGTCTGGGGATGATAATCTGTCTCTTAGTTCCATGTGAACAGAAATACATACCAGGGAACTAGAAGTGAACATCATGATGAGTCTTCTGATAATGTGACGAAATGGGAGATTTGACCTATAATATCGTCCGATTCATGTAATTTGTAGGGTAGATGAGGTCACGCGACTGAGAATGTGAGATTGGTTATCCTCTGTAGGGACTTTAGGGATTGCCTGTAATTGGGAATATTTTCCGGCTGTAGGAATTTCCTGTAATTACTGTAACACTGCCTCATGGTTATTTTTGCACTCTGTAACAAATATTAAGCGATGGAAAAGTCATTCCTATAGTATTTGATATATGTTTTTTATTTGTCTGATTACGATATTTTCCTTTGTATGTTAATACATATATATGTATTATGAAGAAATAGATTTCGGAGAGGTTAGTTACCAGGTCATGAAAACTTTGATATATGATTGAGGCTGTAGTGTGTACTTTTCTAGCAGATGAATTTAATACTCACATATTCAGACGAAATGATGAAGCATAACGTTGAAATAAAATCTTATCTGCACGAATACATGACAAGTAGAATCGTATGATTATAAGGCATTAATTTTGTATTTAGAGGTAATTCATGATTTATGTATCTGGATTATATTTTGATTGACTGTGCAACGTAATACGATTTCACATATAGTTTAGTGCAAGCATGCTTTTATATCATTTTGTGCAGGGTATATACTCTTTGTGAATATATCTAAATGCAATAAATAGGAATCATTTAAGCAAATAATATCAAAATTATATTGTTGTTATCAGAGTAGTAAAATTTCCTTGATTTCTTCTGTAAACATCATAGCTTAATATTGACATTGGTTATTAGTGCTCGTGAATGGAGTTTTTCTTTCGGTGTGACTATACCCATGGTAATGGGAAATAGGTCGTGGTATAAGCTAGACTATTTTTTAATTAGTTAGTTCCTTAATTGTTGGGAGATCATTCCTAAAAGCTCTTGGCAGCGGTGGGATTCGAACCCACGCCTCCGAAGAGACTTGTTTTTATATAATTAATGAAGTTTTCAGTAATGCTTAACCTTCCAAGATGTATGCATTGCAGAATTAGGCTTGAAATTTGAGAACTGGCGTCAAAGGACTTCTTGAATAGTTTTAGTGCCAACATTCATTTAATGAATGCGAAACAGTAGCACCTGACTGCTATTTGCCCTAATTCCGACAGCTAAAAGATCCTAAGAAACAATTTTTTACCGGTAGAAAGACAACATAGATAAAATTCTATATCTTTGTAATTGAATGTATGGATTCTTTAACTTCAAAATGAATCACATTAATATTAAGATGTAATTCATCACCACAACACCCAAATAGTTAAATCGCGTTCTTCGATAATATTAGAAGCACTGGATTTAATTATCATTATTTTTTCTTAACTAAGGGACAGACCGTCCTGAGTCTCTGGACACGAAATTACATATGGATTGCCAACTTGTTTATTTCTCCAGCAAAATATTAGAACAAATACAAAGTTTTTCAAAGATTACTGTACTACAACAACTAACTTGAAATGTCCTCTAATACCGTGGTTGTCATTTACATGTTTACCCTTAACTTGCGACCTCAAACAACCTATTCGTGATTGCAATAAAATTGAACTATAGTAATTAAATAAACCAAAGATCAGATGAAGTCGCTCGGCATTACTTACACGATAATCGTAGCCATTTAGTTAAATGGCTAATCATGGTAAATAATATACCGAGATTGTGGAAGTTAATACTTCTGTCTTGCTTGAAATATATTCATCCTGTGACGAGCTTATCAACATTATCGAGTGATGGATGAAACAAAAATTGCTTATTTCTACGTTTATTATTACAATTCACAAGTGTATATAAAAAGATTACTCCTCTCTTTCCGTCTCAAAGACTAGTCTTCTTTTCGCGAAGGGAGTCTGTGACCTGCAGCTAACAGAGCGTCTTGTTTTCCGTACTTCCAGCACAGGCATCCCATTTAAAGCAAAGGGGGATGATGCTGTTGGACGCGGAGAACTTCTTAACGTAAATGCGGATCCGTGGAATGGTGAAGTTGGCAAAGGGATAAGGTCTCCAGATGATGATCTGTCTCTTAGTTCCATGTGTACAGAAACACACACAAGGGAACCTGAAGTGAACATCATGATGAGTCCTTTGACAGTGTGTCGAGATGGGATATCTGACCTATTATATGGTCCGAATCACGTGGTTTGTAGGGCAAATGAGGTCAAGCGAATGAATGTTAGATTGGTTACCCATTGTAGGAACACAGAGGAACAAGTAATATTTTCTGATTATAGGAAGTGCCTTTAGCATCACTTTAGATTAAAGGGATCCAGTAAAAGCTTTTGGAGAGAAAAAAATGCATTGGCTCGTTATTATTTTTGCACTCTATGAAACAAATATTAAACGATGGCGAAGGTATTACCATAGTATTTGATATTCATTTTGTATTTATCAGTTTACATTTTACAGAGCATGTTATGATGAATCGGAGTAATATACCATGATTAAATATTATTTTCCCATTATCACCAAAATAAAATACATTTGTTTCTTTCGTTGTAATTATGAGATCATGTAACTGATTTTCTTTCTGCGTAATAGAATCAGTGATTTTGATTGCATTACATTTGTATAATATTGTCCGTACGCAAGTGAAGGGATATGAGAAACAGGACTATAAATCACTGTTGAATATTTTGTTACTAAAGTAGCTTCTTGTGTATTTGTTTAATTTCATTTTTTGTGTTGAAATTCCTCATTGCCATATTACTATATGTTTCAGTTACCAGAAAATTCTCAAACCTTTATTGCACATGTGTTATTGGTTTATGATCATGATTTTGATTACGTTGCATTTGATTCATTTCTATCATTGACCGTGATGATATAGGAATATTTTCTAGGTAGTGTGTACATTTTCCCGCTTGTGTTTCTCTTCTTGCGACCTCGATGACAGACAACCTAATCGCGATTGCAATACAATTGAACTGTATTGCCATTAATCATGGGAAAGATCAGATGAGGTGACTCGGCATTTTTACACGATGACCGTAGCAACATTTTAGTTTAGTATATATCATTACATTCATTTTATAATAATTAATGGTGATGATTAGCTATATCGTAAAATGGCTAAGCATGGTAAATGATATAAAGATGTGGAAGTTAATGGTTCCCTCTTGCTTGAAAAACATTTATCCAATGACGAGAAGCTTATGTAATATTGCCAAATCCTCTCTTTTCGCCTCAGAGACCAGCCTTTTCTTCGCGAACGGAGTCAGTAACGTCTATGCTAATGAATAAAATGAAGTTTTAGAGAAGTTGTATGAACGCTATAGGCTAAGATATATCGATGATTCCTCCACATTAACAGTTTTAGTATTATTTCAGTACATTCTCATTAATTAGTGTTAATGATGTTTAATGATATGCCGAAATGTAACTTGATGCTTGACTTTTGCTTGAAATATATTTGTCTCAGGCGAGAGGCTTATCAAAATTGTTAACTATTACCGCATGATGAAACAGAAATTTCTTATCTCTACGTTTATTATTGTAATATTTAAGTGTATATATCTCTACGTTTCTTCTTGTAATATTTAAGTGTATACATCTCTACGTTTCTTCTTGTAATATTTAAGTGTATACATCTCTACGTTTATTATTGTAATATTTAAGTGTATACATCTCTACGTTTATTATTGTAATATTTAAGTGTATACATCTCTACGTTTATTATTGTAATATTTAAGTGTATACATCTCTACGTTTATTATTGTAATATTTAAGTGTATACATCTCTACGTTTATTATTGTAATATTTAAGTGTATAAAAAAATACTCCTCCCTTTCCACCTCAAATACCAGCCTTCTCTTCGCGAAGGGAGTCTGTGACCTACAGCTAACAAATCGTCTTGTTTTACGTATTCCCAGCTCCCCATTTAAAACAATGGGGGTGATGCTGGTGAACGTGCGAGAATTTCTTAACAGGGACTAGAATAGTTAAATCACGTTCTTCGATAATGTTAGAAGCACTGGATTTAATTATCATTATCTTTGAACTAGGACAAACCGTCCTGACTCTCTGGATACGAAATTACATATGGATGCCCAACTTTTCTCCAGCAAACTATTAGGACAATATGAAGTTAATGTAAGTCTTTCAAAGATTACTCTCCTCTGACAATTAACCTGAAATGTCATATAATGTGTGGTTGTCATTTACATGTTTTCCCTTAACTTAATATATCGAGATTGTGGAAATTAATACTTCTCTCTTACTTGAAATATGTTCATCCTATGACTAGAAGCTTACCGAATGATGAAACAAAAATTACTTATTTCTACGTTTATTATTGCAATTCGTCAGTGTATATAAAAAGAAAAGATTACTCCTCTCTTTCTGTCTCAAAGACTAGTCTTCTTTTCGCGAAGGGAGTCTGTGACCTGCAGCTAACAGAGCGTCTTGTTTTCCGTACTTCCAGCACAGGCATCCCATTTAAAACAGTGGGGGATGATGCTGTTGGACGAAAAGAACTTCTTAAAGTAAATGCGGATTCGTGAAATGGTGAAGTTGGCAAAGGGATTAGGTCTCCGGATGATAATCTGTCTGTCAGTTCCATGTTTACAAAAACACACACCAGGGAACCTGAAGTGAACATCATGATGAGTCCTTTGACAATGTGACGAGATGGGATATCTGACCTATTATATGGTCCGAATCACGTGGTTTGTAGGGCAAATGAGGTCATGCGGCTGAGAATGTTAGATTGGTTACCCATTCTAGGGACACGGAGGAACAAGTAGTATTTTCCGGCTTTAGGAATTAACTTCACTTTAGAAGGTATTACCATAGTATTTTATATTGATTTTGTATAGTTCAGGTTACTACATTTTACAGTGCATGTAAGCGCATGTTACGATGAATTGGAGTAATATATCATGATTAAATATGATATTCCCATCATCGCCGTAATAAAATACATTTGTTTCTTTCGTTGCAATTATGAAGTCACACAACTTTTTTCTGCGTAACAATAGAATAAGTGCAGCCACCATGTCAGAAAACCTGATTTTGCTTGCATCACATTTGAATAATATTGTCCGTACGCAAGTGAAGAGACATGAGAAACAGAACTATACGTCACTGTTGAATATTTTGTTACTAAAATAGGTTCATATGTATTTGTTTTAATTTCAATTTGTTTGCGGTGTTGAAATTCCTTAATGCCATATTACTATATTTTTCAGTTACGAGAATATCCTCAAACCTCTATTGCGTATTTGTCTTTTCTTTATGATCATGATTTTGATTACGTTGCATTTGATTCATTGCCATCATTGGCCGTGATGATACAGGGATATTTTCTGGGTAGTGTGTACATTTTCCCGCTTGTGTTTCTCTTCTTGCGACCTCGATGCCAGACAACCTAATCGCGATTGCAATACAATTGTACTGTATTGTCATTAATGATAAGAAAAATCAGATGAGGTGACTCAGCAATTTTACACGATGATCATAGCAACTTATTAGTTGTAGTATTAAGTCATTACATTCTATTTATAATGATTAAAGGTGATGATTAGCTATTTGGTAAAATGGCTAAGCATGGAAAATAATATACCGAAGTTGCGGAAGTTAATGCTGCAGTATTACTCGTAATATATTTATCCAATGATGAGCTTATATAATATTGTCAAGTGTTACGGGATGATTAAACAAAAATAAGTTATCTATACGTTTATTATTGAAATATAAAAAGATTATTCCTCTCTTTCCGCCTCAAAGACCAGCCTTCTCTTCGCGAATGGAGTCTGTGACCTGCAGCTAACAAAGCGTCTTGTTTTCCGTACTTCCAGCACAGGCATCCCATTTAAAGCAAAGGGGGATGATGCTGGTGGACGTGGAGGACTTCTTAACGTAAATGTGGATTCTTGGAATGGTGAAGTTGGCAAAGGGGCGAGGTCTGGGGATGATAATCTGTCTCTTAGTTCCATGTTTACAGAAATACATACCAGGGAACTAGAAGTGAACATCATGATGAGTCCTTTGATAATGTGACGAGATGGGAGATCTGACCTATAATATAGTCCGATTCATGTAATTTGTAGGGTAGATGAGGTCACGCGACTGAGAATGTGAGATTGGTTATCCTCTGTAGGGACTTTAGGGATTGCCTGTAATCGGGAATATTTTCCGGCTGTAGGAATTTCCTGTAATTACTGTAACACTGCCTCATGGTTATTTTTGCACTCTGTAACAAATATTAAGCGATGGCAAAGTCATTCATATAGTATTTTATATATATATATTTTTTTTATTTGTCTGTTTACGATATTTTACTTTGTATGTTAATACATATATATGTATTATGAAGAAATAGATTTCGGAGAGGTTAGTTACCAAGTCATGAAAACTTTGATATATGATTGAGGCTGTAATGTGTACTCTTCTAGCAGATGAATTTAATACTCACATATTCAGACGAAATGATTAAGCATAACGTTGAAATAAAATCTTATCTTCACGAATACATGACAAGTAGAATCGTATGATTATAAGGCATTAATTTTGTATTTAGAGGTAATTCATGATTTATGTATCTGGATTATATTTTGATTGACTTTGTGCAACGTAATACGATTTCACATATAGTTTAGTGCAAGCATTCTTTTACATCATTTTGTGCAGGGTATATACTCTTTGTGAATATATGGAAATGCAATAAATAGGAATAATTTAAGCAAATAATATCAAAATGAAATTGTTGTTAGAGTAGTAAAATTTCCTTGATTTCTTCTTTAAACTTCATAGCTTAATATAGACATTGGTTATTAGTGCTCCAAGCTTTGTGGATCGTGAATGGAGGCGAGTTTTTCTTTCGGTGTGACTATACCCATGGTAATGCGAAATAGAGGGTATTTTTAACTATTTCTAATTATTTTGTTCCTTAATTGTTGGGAGATCATTCCTAAAAGCTCTTGGCAGCGGTGGGATTCGAACCCACGCCTCCGAAGAGACTGGTGCCTTAAACCAGCGCCTTAGACCGCTCGGCCACGCTACCTTATGATAAGTTGCTTTTATATAATTAATGAAGGTTTCAGTAATGCTTAACCTTCCAAGATGTATGCATTGCAGAATTAGGCTTGAAATTTGAGAACTGGCGTCATAGGACTTGAATACTCTTAGTGCCAACATCCATTCAATGAATGCGAAACAGTAGCACCTGACTCCTTTTTGCTCTAATTCCGACAGGTAAAAATCCTAGGAAACAATTTTTGCCGGAAGAAAGAGAACAGATAAAATTCTATATCTTTGTAATTGAATGTATGGATTCTTTAACTTCAAAATGAATCACATTAATATTAAGATGTAATTCATCACCAGAACCAAATAGTCAACACATTAATATTAAGATGTAATTCATCACCAGAACCAAATAGTCAAATCGTGTTCTTCGATAATGTTAGAAGCACTGGATTTAATTATCATTATTTTTGAACTAAGGGACAGACCGTCCTGACTCTCTGGATACGAAATTACATATGGATTGCCAACTTGTTTATTTCTCCTGCAAAATATTAGGACAAATATAAAGATTATTATACTCTGACAACTAACCTGATATGTCCTTTAATGGCGCGCTTGTCATTTACATGTTTTCCCGTAAGTTGCGACCTCAAACAGCCTAATCGTTGTTTGCAATTTTAAACGATGATGATCGTAGCCATCTCATTAAATGGCTAATCATGGTAAACAATATACCGAGATTGTGGAAGTTAATACTTCTCTTTTGCTTGAAATATATTCATCCTATGACGAGCTTATCAACCTTTGCCGAATGATGAAACAAAAAATTGCTTATTTCTACGTTTATTATTACAATTCACAAGTGTATAAAAAAAAGATTACTCCTCTCTTTCCGTCTCAAAGACCAGTCTTCTTTTCGCGAAGGGAGTCTGTGACCTGCAGCTAACAAAGCGTCTTGTTTTCCGTACTTCCAGCACAGGCATCCCATTTAAAACAGTGGGGGATGATGCTGTTGGACGCGGAGAACTTCTTAAAGTAACTGTGGATTCGTGGAATGGTGAAGTTGGCAAAGGGATAAGGTCTCCGGATGATAATCTCTCTGTCAGTTCCATGTGTACAGAAACACACACCAAGGAACTTGAAGTGAATATCATGATGAGTCCTTTGACAATGAGACGAGAGGAGAGATCTGACCTATTATATGGTCCGAATCATGTGGTTTGTAGAGCAAATGAGGTCATGCGGCTGAGAATGTTAGATTGGTTACCCATTCTAAGGACACGGAGCAACAAGTAGTATTTTCCGGCTTTAGGAATTAGCATCACTTTAGAAGGTATTACCATAGTATTTGATATTGATTTTGTATATTTCAGATTACTACATTTTACAATGCATGTAAGAGCATGTCATGATGATTTGGAGTAAAATATCATGATTAAATATTATATTCCCATCAACGCCTTGATAAAATACATTTGTTTCTTTCGTTGCAATTATGAAGTCACACAACTGTTTTTTTCTGCGTAACAATAGAATTAGTGCAGCCACCATGTCAGAAAACCTGATTTTGCTTGCATCACATTTGAATAATATTGTCCGTACGCAAGTGAAGGGACATGAGAAACAGAACTATACGTCACTGTTGAATATTTTGTTACTAAAATAGGTTCATATGTATTTGTTTTGATTTGAATTTGTTTGCGGTGTTGAAATTCCTTAATGCTATATTACTATATTTTTCAGTTACCAGAAAATCCTCAAACCTTTATTGCACATGTGTTATTCCTTTATGATCATGATTTTGATTACGTTGCATTTGATTCATTGCCATCATTGGCCGTGATGATACAGGGATATTTTCTGGGTAGTGTGTACATTTTCCCGCTTGTGTTTCTCTTCGTGCGACCTCGATGCCAGACAACCTAATTGTGATTGCAATA
>BOPN01000689.1:98586-123586 GCA_017312705.2 Penaeus japonicus | reverse complement strand
ATATTCTTTGTGAATATGTCCAAATGCAATAAATATGAATCATTTAAGCAAATAATAAGAAATTGTTGTTATCGGTAGTAAGATTATCTTGATTTCTTTGATTACGAAATAGAGGGTCATTGTATAACCTAGCCTATTTTTAATTAGTTTGTTCCTTAGCCTCTATATTGTTGAAAGATCATTCCTAAAAGCTCTTGGCAGCGGTGGGATTCGAACCCACGCCTCCGAAGAGACTGGTGCCTTAAACCAGCGCCTTAGACCGCTCGGCCACGCTACCTTATGATAACTTGCTTTTATATAATTAATGAACCTTTCAGTAATGCTTAACCTTCCAAGATGTATGCATTGCAGAATTAGGCTTGAAATTTGAGAACTGGCGTCAAAGGACTTCTTGAATACTTTTAGTGCCAACATTCATTTAATGAATGCGAAACAGTAGTAACTGACTCCTTTATGCCCTAATTCCGACAGCTAAAAAATCCTAGGAAACAATTTTTTGCCGGAAGAAAGAAAGCATGGGTATAATTCTATATCTTTGTAATTGAATGTATGGATTCTTTAACTTCAAAATGAATCATATTGATATTAAGATGTAATTCATCACCAGAACACCCAAGTAGTCCAATCGCGTTCTTTGATAATGTTAGAAGCACTGGATTTAATTATCATTATTTTTGAACTAAGGGACAGACCGTCCTGAGTCTCTGGATTCGAAATTACATATGGATTGCCAACTTATTTATTTCTCCAAAATATTAGAACAAATACAAATTTAATGTAAGTTTGTACTCTGACAACAAACCTGAAATGTCATTTAATGCCGCGGTTGTCATTTACATGTTAACCCTCAACTTGCGACCTCAAACAACCTAATCGTGATTGCAATATAATTATATTGTCATTAAATAAACGAAACGAAAGTTCAGATGAAGTCGCGCGGTATTTTTACACGATGATGATCGTAGTTATTTAGTTAAATAGCACATTATGGTAAATAATATACCGAGATTGTGGAAGTTAATACTTCTCTCTTGCTTGAAATATATTCATCCTGTGACGAGCTTATCAGCATTACCGAATGATGAAACAATAATTGCTTATTTCTACGTTTATTATTACAATTCACAAGTGAATATAAAAAGATTATTCCTCTCTTTCCGCCTCAAAGACTAGTCTTCTTTTCGCGAAGGGAGTCTGTGACCTGCAGCTAACAGAGCGTCTTGTTTTCCATGCTACTTCATCAAAGCATCCATTAAAACAGTGGGGGATGATGCTGTTGGACGCGGAGAACTTCTTAAAGTAAATGTGGATTCTTGGAATGGTGAAGTTGGCAATGGGATAAGGTCTCCATATGATAACCTGCCTCTTAGTTCCATGTGCACAGAAACACACATCAGGGAACTTGAA
Source organism: Penaeus japonicus (assembly GCA_017312705.2). Lineage (NCBI taxonomy): Eukaryota > Metazoa > Arthropoda > Malacostraca > Decapoda > Penaeidae > Penaeus > Penaeus japonicus. The sequence goes on along the minus strand of BOPN01000689.1, from coordinate 122,179 downwards.
GTGAACATCATGATGAGTCCTTTGACAATGTGATGAGATGGGATATCTGACCTATTATATGGTCCGAATCATGTGCTTTGTAGAGCAAATGAGGTCATGCGGCTGAGAATGTTAGATTGGTTACCCATTCTAGGGACACGGAGGAACAAGTAGTATTTTCCGGCTTTAGGAATTAGCATCTCTTTCGATGGTATTACCATAGTATTTGATATTGATTTTGTATATTTCAGATTACTACATTTTACAATGCATGTAAGCGCATGTCATGATGATTTGGAGTAATATATCATGATTAAATATTATACTCCCATCATCGCCTTGGTAAAAATACCTTTATTTTCTTTCATTACAATTGCAGTCTTTAACTGTTTTTTTCTGCGTAGCAATAAAATTAGTGCAGCCACCATGTTAGAAAACCTGATCACATTTGAATAATATTGTCCATACGCAAGTGAAGGGACATGAGAAATAGAACTATACATCACTGTTGAATATTTTGTCACTAAAATAGGTTCATATGTATTTGTTTTAATTTCAATTTGTTTGCGGTGTTGAAATTCCTTAATGCCATATTTTTCAGTTACCAGAATATCCTCAATCCTTTATTACATGTGTTTTTTTCTTTATGATTATGATATTGATTACTTTCTTATTTGACTCATTGCCATCATAGGCCGTGATGATATAGGGATATTTTCTAGGTAGTGTGTACATTTTCCCGCTTGTGTTTCTCTTGTTGCGACCTCGATGCCAGACAACCTAATTGTGATTGCAATACAATTGAACTATATTGTCATTAATCAAGCGAAAGAAAATCAGATAAGATGATGTGTATTATGAAATACATTTATGTGTATTATGAAATACATTTATGTGTATTATGAAATACATTTATGTGTATTATGAAATACATTCATGTGTATTATGAAATACATTCATGTGTATTATGAAATACATTCATGTGTATTATGAAATACATTCATGTGTATTATGAAATACATTCATGTGTATTATGAAATACATTCATGTGTATTATGAAATACATTCATGTGTATTATGAAATACATTCATGTGTATTATGAAATACATTCATGTGTACTATAATACATTCTTGTAATATAAATACATTCATGTGTATTATGAAATACATTCATGTGTATTATGAAATACATTCATGTGTATTATGAAATACATTCATGTGTATTATGAAATACATTCATGTGTATTATGAAATACATTCATGTGTATTGTGAAATACATTCATGTGTATTATGAAATACATTCATATGTATTATGAAATACATTTATGTGTATTATGAAATAAATTTATGTGTATTATAAAATACATTTGTGTGTATTAAGAAATACATTTATGTGTATTAAGAAATACATTTATGTGTATTATGAAATACATTTATGTGTATTATGAAATACATTTATGTGTATTATGAAATGCATTTATTCGTATTATGAAATGCATTTATGTTTTAGTGCAATCATGATGCTAGAAAACCTAAATGTGATTGTATCACATTTGAATTACACTAAAAAGACATGAAAAATCAGAGTTATATATCAAGATTGAATATTTTGCGACTGATATAGGATTATGTGAGTATATTAATTTCATGTTGTTTTACGTTGAATTATATCACTTGTGTTCTTCTATTTTTATAAATATGAGAAGTCATGCAATCTGATTTTGATTACGCTGCATCTAATTGAGTGCTGTCAGTAACCGTGACGGTGTGGGGATATTTTCCGGGTAATCTGTATATTTTCACGTTGCACACTGGAAGTGCACTCATTTTCTTCCACTTGTGACCTCGATGTTACACAACGCACTTGTGATTGCAATATGATTGCAATCACGAGCGTCATCAATTAAAAAGTAAGATAAGGTCAGTCGTCATGTTTCACGTGAACTTTTGAATACGCTTTAGGTGATATTGACTAAAACAGATCGATGGTGATCATAGCACCTTACCAATTTATTCTGTTACATTATAATCGCGTATGCAATACTGTTGAACTATATTGTCATTAATCATGAAAATATCAGATTTCATTATTCCATTACGTTCTATTTATAATAATTAGTGATGTAAAATGGCTTCAACATGATAAATAATATACTGAAGTTGCGGAAGTTAATGCTGCAATATTGCTCGAAAGATATTTATCCCATGACGAGCTTATATAATATTGCCAAATGTTACGGGATGATTAAACAAAAAATACTTATCTCTACGTTTATTATTTAAATTCGCATATGTATATAAAGGTGTTCCTCTCTTTCCGCCTCAAGGAATATTCTCTTCCGCGAAGGGAGTCTGCGACCTGCAGCTAACAGAGCGTCTTGTTTTCCGTACTTCCAGCACAGGCATCCCATTTAAAGCAAGGGGGGATGATGCTGGTGGACGTGGAGAACTTATTAAAGTGAATGCGGATTCGTGGAATGGTGAAGTTGGCAAAGGGACGAGCTCTGGGGTTGATAGTCTGTTAGTTCCATGTGTATAGAAACCTCCCCATATCTATTTGACATATCGGCTTCCGCAAGTGGTTTGATACAGATGGAGTGCCAAAAGCTTTGGCAGCGGTGGGATTCGAACCCACGCCTCCGAAGAGACTGGTGCCTTAAACCAGCGCCTTAGACCGCTCGGCCACGCTACCTTATGATAATTTGCTTTTTATATAATTAATGAATCTTTCTGTAATTATTAACCTTCCAAGATGTATGCATTGCTTCTTGAACTTCTTGAATACTTTTAGTGCCAACATCCATTCAATAAATGCGAAACAGTAGCACCTGACTGCTTTTTACCCTAATTCCGACAGCTAAAAAATCCTAGTAAACAATTTCTGTCGGAAGAAAGAAAACATAGATAAAATTATATAGCTTTGTAATTGAATGTATGGATTCTTTAACTTAAAAATGAATCACATTAATATTAAGATGTAATTCATCACCAGAACAACCAAATAATTCAAATCGTGTTCTTCGATAATGTTAGAAGCACTGGATTTAATTATCATTATTTTTAATAAAGGACAGACCGTCCTGACTCTCTGGATACGAAATTACATATGGATTGCCAACTTGTTTATTTCTCCAGCAAAATAATAGGACAAACATAAAGATTATTATACTCTGACAGCTAACCTGAAATGTCCTTTAATGCTGCAGTTGCCATTTGCATGTTCTCCCTTAAGTTGCGACCTCAAACAACATTGCAATAAAATTGAAATATATTGTATATTGTCATTTAATAAGCGAAAGAAGACCAGATGAAGTCGCTTTGCATTTTTAAACGATGATGATTGAAGCCATTTCGTTAAATGGCTTATCATGGTAAATAATGTACCGTGATTGTTGAAGTTAATACTTCTCTTTTGCTTGAAATATATTCATCCTATGTCGAGCTTATCAAACTTTACCGAATGATGAAACAAAAAAACTGCTTATTTCTACGTTTATTTTTGCAATTCGTAAGTGTATATAAAAAGAAAAGATTACTCCTCTCTTTCCGTCTCAAAGAACAGTCTTCTTTTCGCGAAGGGAGTCTGTGACCTGCAGCTAACAGAGCGTCTTGTTTTCCGTACTTCCAGCACAGGCATCCCATTTAAAGCAAAGGGGGATGATGCTGTTGGACGCGGAGAACTTCTTAAAGTAAATGCGGATTCGTGGAATGGTGAAGTTGGCAAAGGGATAAGGTCTCCGGATGATAATTTATATGCCAATTCCATGTGTTCGGAAACACACACCAGGGAACCTGAAGTGAACATCATGATGAGTCCTTTGACAATGTGACGAGATGGGATATCTGACCTATTATATGGTCCAGATCATGTGCTTTGTAGAGCAAATGAGGTCATGCGACTGGAGAATGTTTAGATTGGTTACCCATTTTGGGGACTCGGAGGAACAAGTAGTATTTTCCGGCTTTAGGAATTAGCATCACTTTAGATTACGGGATTCCGTTAAAGCTTTTAGAAGAAGAAGAAGAAAAAACCCTCTTGGTTGTATCATTAAATTCAAAGTAGAATGAGAAAATGTTGGTAAATTACCTTTTCTTGATATATTGTTGCATAATTCCAAAGGTTATTTAAAGTTTTCAGTTTACCGAAAACGTACCCGTGTTGCTAATTATCTTCATTTTTTCTGATATCATCCCTTATCCATTACGAAATCAATAGCCTCGTATATGTTTCTTAGAGCATATAGGATCAGTGATAATGAGTTTAATGATAGAGAACTTAGCATCATTATGAAGTCTTTTAAAAATACTAATTATCCATTTTTTTCTTAGAACAAGCGCATTCATATGCTAGATCCAAATTCCACATTCACAAAGTAAAGAATAGGTCCGATAGCATACTAGTTGTACCGTTTAATCAGTCACTCATGACAAGCGGCAGTTATTTAAAAAAAGTGGACATCGATATAGTGATTACTTATCCTAACTCATTGCATAATTCTTTGGTTAAACATAATGCGTCCAGCGATACTATTGGTACGTCTTCAGACATTTATGTTATTCCTTGCAATGAAAGTCCGAAGTTCTACATAGGTGAAACGGGTAGAGAGCTGGAAAAAGAATAATTAGAACATAAGCGATGTCAGGTACGCTAGGGAATCGAATGCTTGTTTTGTTCACATGCGTGATGCCGATTTATCAACTAAATTGGAATAACGTCTAGGGCTTATGAAAGAAAGATGCTTGAATCTCTTTTGATTAAAATGATTTTCAATTTCAATTTGAGTGCTGGTCAGTTGGGGGTTCGATGATCTTACCTCCTTTTTAGTAGGAAAAGCTTACCCTACATGAAGTGACCTTAAACATCATTCAGTGACCTGATTCAGCCCTTGTTCCTGCTGTCATCCTTTCTGTTTATGTTCTTGTCAAAATTTACCTCTACTATTCATTTTTGGATTGTTTACGCCTGATGACGAACTTACTTTAAAAAGTTCGAAACGTCGCGAGTTTTTCCCTTTCATTTTGTGGCAGTTTTATTATTTTTTTATTACCATAGTATTTCATATTGATTTTGTATATGTGACATTACTACATATGTATATAAAAAGATTATTCCTCTTTCTTTATCAAAGACCAGCCTTCTCTTCGCGAAGGGAGTCTGCGACCTACAGCTAACAAAGCGTCTTGTTTTCCGTACTTCCAGCACAGGGGTTGATACTGGTGGACGGGGAGGACTTCTTACAGGAAATGTGAATTCTTGGAATGTTGGCAAAGGGGTGAGGTCTGGGGATGATAATCTGTCTCTTAGTTCCATTTGTACAGAAACACAAACCAGGGAACTAGAAGTGAACATCATGATGAGTCCTTTGATAATGAGACGAAATACAGGAATCTGACCTATAATATAGTCCGATTCATGTAATTTGTAAGGTAGATGAGGTCACGCGACTGAGAATGTGAGGTTGGTTATCCTCTGTAGGGACATTTAGGGATTGCCTGTAATTGGGAATATTTTCCGGCTGTAGGAATTGCCTGTGCTTGGCAATATTTCCCGGCTTTAGGAGTTTCCTGTAATTAACAGTGTTTCCCGGCATTAGGAATTGTCTGTAGTTAGCGAAGCTTCCCGGCTTTAGGAATTGACAGTACTTGGCAATATTTTCAGGGTTTAGGAAATTCCTGTAAATGGCAATGTTTTCTGGCTTTATGAATTCCCTGTAATTGGCACTAATTTCCGATTTCCGATTGCCTGTAACATTGCCTCATGATTATTTTTTGCACTATATGTAACAAATATTAAGCGGTGGCGAAGTCATTCCTATAATTATTTGACATTTATTTTTATTATCAGTTACGATATTTTACAGTTCAATATTACCTTATTCATCAGTTTCTTAACGATCTGATATAGATTACGTTGTATTCGAATCAATGCGATTTTACCGATAAGATGTATTTTTCCCACAGTAATAAATTACGATAATATATATATATATATATATATATATATATATATATATATATATATGCATTTATATATATATATATATATATATATATATATATATATATATATATATGTATATATATATAAATATATATATTATATATATATATATATATATATATATATATATATATATATATATATATATATATATATATATATATATATCTACATGTATATATGGGGTGGACCCTCTTCTCCTTTATAGTTACTGGGAGCTACGGAAAGGTTCAGTAGATCGGCCTGAACGCAGAAAATAAACTAAATAATAAACGGAACAATACAAGGAATAGATACAGGAACCTTGACACAAAATGTTCAGTGGTGCGAGGGTGAAGGATGTGAGCAAGTGAGAATGGCGAGTGTGGCGAGGAGCGGTGAAGTGGGAGTGGGGGGCGGGGAGGCGAAAGAGTGGGGGTTCGGGTGGTGTGGCACGTGAGGCGTGATCACTGAAGTAGTGTGTGTGGGGGGGGGGGGTGAGGGGTGACATATTACAAGAAACATGAATAAATAACAGTCAACATAAACATTAGCGCGATATCAAGAGCGTGTATCGTGATACAACGGATACATAAGAACAACGTGATGATAGTAATGCAAGTAGTGAGGTGTGTGTGGGTGGGTGCGGATGTTGTGGTGGGCGGGGTGACGATGGGACAAAACTTGGCATATATCATGATTATTCATCTTATATAACTGATGAGGGATTGGATGAGGAATTAGGATGTTCAGTGATCTCGCTGCTCGCTGTCCTGAACGAAGATTTCGGAAAGGTTAGTTACCATGTCATGAAAACTTTGATATATAATTGAGGCTGTAGTGTGTACTCTTCTAGAAAAAGAATCTAATACTCACATATTCAAACAAAATGATGAAGCATAACGTTGAAATAAGATCTTACTTGCACGAATACATGACAGGTTGAATCGTATGATTATAAGGCAATGATTTTGTATTTAGAGGTAATTCATGATTTATGTATCTGGATTATATTTTGATTGACTTTGTGCAACGTAATAGTATCACATATAGTTTAGTGCAAGCGTGCTTTTACATTATTTTATTGCAGGATGCTTTTTATAACTGTGAATATATCCAAATGAAATAAATAGAGATCGTTTAACAAGTAATATAAAATCAAATTGTTGTTATCAGTAGTAAGATAAACTTCATAGCTTAATAAAGACATTGGTTATCTGTGCTCCAAGCTTTATGGATCGTGAATGGAGGAGTTTTTCTTTCGGTGTGACTATACCCAAGATAATTGATTTGTTCCTTAACCTCTATATTGTTAGGAGATCATTCCTAAAAGCTCTTGGCAGCGGTGGGATTCGAACCCACGCCTCCGAAGAGACTGGTGCCTTAAACCAGCGCCTTAGACCGCTCGGCCACGCTACCTTATATAAAATGGTTTTATATAATTAATGAAGCTTTCAGTAATGATTAACCTTCCAAGATGTATTTATTGCAGAATTAGGCTTGAAATTAGAGAACTGGCGTCAAAGGACTTCTTGAATAGCACCGGTGCCAACACCCATTCAATAAATGCGAAACAGGAGCACCTGACTGCTTTTTGCCCTAATTCCGACAGCTAAAAAATCCTAGTAAACATTTTTTTGCCGGAAGAAAGAAAACATGGGTATAATTCATCACCAGAACACCCAAGTAGTCCAATCGCGTTCTTTGATAATGTTAGAAGCACTGGATTTAATTATCATTATTTTTGAACTAAGGGACAGACCGTCCTGACTCTCTGGATACGAAATTACATATGAATTGCCAACTTATTTATTTCTTATTTATTAGAACAAATACAAATTTAATGTAAGTTTGTACTCTGACAACAAACCTGAAATGTCATTTAATGCCGCGGTTGTCATTTACATGCTAACCCTCAATTTGCGACCTCAAACAACCTAATCGTGATTGCAATAAGAGTCATTTATATTGTCATTAAATAAACGAAAGATCAGATGAAGTCGCGCGGTATTTTTACACGATGATGATGGTAGTCATTTAGTTAAATAGCACATTATGGTAAATAATATACCGAGATGGTGGAAATTAATACTTCTCTCTTGCTTGAAATATATTCATCCTGTGACGAGCTTATCAACATTACCGAATGATGAAACAATAATTGCTTAAACCAGCGCCTTAGACCGCTCGGCCACGCTACCTTATAACACTATGGTTTTATATATTTAATGACCCTTTCAGTAATAATTAACCTTCCAAGATGTATGCATTGCAGAATTAGCTTTAGATTAGAGAACTGGCGTCAAAGGACTTCTTGAATACTTTTAGTGCCAACATCCATTCAAAAAATAGCACCTGACTCGTTTTTGCCCTAATTCCGACAGCTAAAGATCCTATGAAACAATTTCTGCCGGAAGAAAGAAATCATAGATAAAATTCTATATCTTTGTAATTGACAACTAACCTGAAATGTCCTTTAATGCCGCTGTTGTCAATTACATGTTTATCCTTAAGTTGCGACTTCAAACAACCTAATCGTGATTGCAGTAAAATGTAACTATATTGTCAATAAATAAGCTAAAGATCAGATGAAGTCGCTCGGCATTTTTACACGATAATGATCGTAGCCATTTAGTTAAATGGCTAATCATGGTAAATAATGAATAGAGATTGTGGAAGTTAATACTTCTCTCTTGCTTGAAATATATTCATCATATGGCGAGATTATCAAACTTTACCGAATGATGAAAAAAAAAAAAATGCTTATTTCTACGTTTATTATTACAATTAAGTGTATATAAAAAGATTACTGCTCCTTTTCCGTCTCAAAGACTAGTCTTCTTTTCGCGAAGGGAGTCTGTGACCTGCAGCTAACAGAGCGTCTTGTTTTCCGTACTTCCAGCACAGGCATCCCATTTAAAACAGTGGGGGATGATGCTGTTGGACGCGGAGAACTTCTTAAAGTAAATGCGGATTCGTGGAATGGTGAAGTTGGCAAAGTGATAAGGTCTCCTGATGATAATTTATATGCCAATTCCATGTGTTCGGAAACACACACCAGGGAACCTGAAGTGAACATCATGATGAGTCCTTTGACAATGTGACGAGATGGGATATCTGACCTATTATATGGTCCGAATCATGTGCTTTGTAGAGCAAATGAGGTCATGCGACTGAGAATGTTAGATTGGTTACCCATTCTAGGGACACGGACGAACAAGTAGTATTTTCCGGCTTTAGAAATTAGCATCACTTTAGATTACGGGATTCCGTTAAAGCTTTTAGGGAAAAAAACAATGCATTGGCTCGTTATTATTTTTGTACACTATGAAACAAATACTAAGCAATGGCGAAGGTATTACCATACTATTTGATATTGATTTTGTATATGTCAGCTTTCAACATTTCACAGCCACGATGTCAGAAAACCCGATTCTGCTTGCATCACATTTAAATAATATTGTCCGTACGCAAATGAAGGGATATGAGAAACAGGACAATAAATCACTGTTGAATATTTTGTTACTAAAGTAGCTTCTTGTGTATCTGTTTAATTTCATTTTTTTTTGGTGTTGAAATTCCTCAGCACCATATTACTATATTTTTTCAGTTACCAGAATATCCTCAAACCTTTATTGCACATGTGTGACGAGATGGGATATTTGACCTATTATATGGTCCGAATCACGTGGTTTGTAGAGCAAATGAGGTTACGCGACTGAGAATGTTAGATTGGTTACCCATTGTGGGGACACAGAACAAGTAATATTTTCCGGCTTTAGGAATTGCCTGCAGCATCATTTTAAATTACGGGATTCCGCTAAAGCTTTTATGGGAAAAACAATGCATTGGCTCCTTATCATTTTTGTACTCTATAAAACAAATACTAAGCAATGGCGAAGGTATTACCATAGTATTTGATATTGATTTTATATATGTCAGATTACTACATTTTACAGTGCATGTAAGCGCATGTTATGATGAATTGGAGTAATATATCATGATTAGATATTATATTCCCATCATCGCCGAAATAATATACATTTGTTTCTTTCGTAGCAATTATGAAGTCACACAACTGTACGCAAGTGAAGGGACATGAGAAACAGAACTATAAATCACTGTTGAATATTTTGTTACTAAAATAGGTTCATATGTATTTGTTTTGATTTCAATTTGTTTGCGGTGTTGAAATTCCTTAATGCCATATTACTATATTTTTCAGTTACCAGAATATCCTCAAACCTTTATTGCTTATGTGTTTTTTTTTCTTTATGATCATGATTTTGATTACGTTGCATTTGATTCATTGCCATCATTGGCCGTGATGATACAGGGATATTTTCTGGATAGTCTGTACATTTTCCCGCTTGTGTTTCTCTTCGTGCGATCTCGATGCCAGACAACCTAATCGCGATTGGAAAACAATTGAACTGTATTGTCATTAATCATGAGAAAAATCAGATCAGGTGACTCGGCAATTTTACACGATGATCATAGTAACTTATTAGTATTTTTTTTTAAATTTATTCCGCGGTTGTCATTTACATGTTTACCCTTAACTTGCGACCTCAAACAACCTAATCGTGACTGCCATTTAAATAGCAAACTATGGTAAATAATATACCGAGATTGTGGAAGTTAATACTCTCTTGCTTGAAATATATTCATCCTATGACGAGCTTATCAACATTACCGAATGATGAAACAATAATTGCTTATTTCTATGTTTATTATTACAATTCACAAGTGTATAAAAAAGATTACTCCTTTCTTTCCGTCTCGAATTCAGTCTTCTTTTCGCGAAGGGAGTCTGTGACCTGCAGCTAACAAGGCGTCTTGATTTTTCGTACTTCCTTTGGGCAGCTATTTAAAACAGTGGGGGATGATGCTGTTGGACGCGGAGAACTTCTTAAAGTAAATGCGGATTCGTGGAATGGTGAAGTTGGCAAAGTGATAAGGTCTCCTGATGATAATTTATATGCCAATTCCATGTGTTCGGAAACACACACCAGGGAACCTGAAGTGAACATCATGATGAGTCCTTTGACAATGTGACGAGATGGGATATCTGACCTATTATATGGTCCGAATCATGTGCTTTGTAGAGCAAATGAGGTCATGCGGCTGAGAATGTTAGATGGTTACCCATTCTGGGAACTCGGAGGAACAAGTAGTATTTTCCGGCTTTAGCACCATCACTTTAGATTACGGGATTCCGTTAAAGCTTTTAGGGAAAAAAACAATGCATTGGCTCGTTATTATTTTTGTACACTATGAAACAAATACTAAGCAATGGCGAAGGTATTACCATACTATTTGATATTGATTTTGTATATGTCAGATTACTATATTTGACAGTGCATGTAAGCGCATGTTATTATGAATTGGTGTAATATATCATGATTAATTATTATATTCCCATCATCGCCGTAATAAAATACATTTGTTTCTTTCGTTTGCAATTTATTTTGCCATTATTCTATTTATAATAATTAATGGTGATGGTTAGCTATTTGGTAAAATGGTTAAGCATGGAAAATGATATACCGAAGTTGCGGAAGTTAATGCAGCGAGTATTTGCTCGAAGATATTTATCCAATGACGAGCTTATATGATATTGCCAAATGTTATGGGATGATTAAACAAAATTTCATTATCTCTACGTTTATTATTTAAAGTCGCAAATGTATATAAAATGATTACTTGATAATGTGACGAGATGTGAGATCTGACCTATAATATAGTCCGATTCATGTAATTTGTAGAGCAGATGAGGTCACGTGACTGAGAATGTGAGATAGAAGGATTTGTGATATTTTCCGGCTTTAGGGATTGCCTGTAATTGGGAATATTTTCCAGCTGTAGGAATTGTCTGGACTCGGCAATATTTTCCAGCTTTAGGAATTTCCTGTAATTGTCAATATTTTCCGGCTTTAGAGTTGCCTGTAATTGGCAATATTTTCCGGCTTTAGGAATTGATGGTACTTGGCAATATTTTCAGGGTTTAGGAATTTCCTGTAATTGGCAATGTTTTCTGGCTTTAGGAATTTCTTGTAATTGTCAATATTTTCCGGCTTTAGGGATTGCCTGTAAATGGCAATATTTGCCAGCTTTAGGAATTTCCTGTAATTGGCAATGTTTTCTGGCTTTAGGAATTGCCTGTAATTGGCAATATTTTCCGACTTTAAGGATAGCCTGTAACATTGCCTCATGGTTATTTTTACACTCTGTGTAACAAATATTAAGCGGTGGCGAAGTCATTCCTATAGTATTTGATATTTATTTTTTATTTGTCTGATTACGATATTTTACAGTGCATGTAAATACATGTAAAGAAATAGGGTAATACTTTTTTCTGCTAAACAACGAAATCAATGCAATCGCGATGCCAGACAACCTAATTTTGATTGTATTGCATTTGAATTATACTGAAAGGGCGTGAGGAATCAGAGTTATATATTCTGATTGATATTTGATTATGAGTATTTTCATTTCATTTTGTTTTACATTCTACAGGTACATAGAGGATCTGGGAATATTTTTGGTACAATTTATAAGAGCATGGCGTGTTTTGCAGCATGTAAACCCGTTTATAAGTGTTATGAAGAATATAAGTAGGATATAAAGATTAGCTATTTTGGTACTATGATAGAATATATAGATTTTGGGAAATGTTTCGTTAATACTTTTGTTCATATTGTCATAGTCTAGGATGGCCACAAAATCCATCATCAGTACCAAATTAAATTGCACTCGTGTTTCTCTCCTTGCGAATATATGATTGATCATGACATTCACATATGATTTTCTCCACATAGGAAACTGATAGTTTCTTGACGTCCACCAACATCATCACCCATTTTTTTCAGTGATGCAAATATTTCTATATATACACCACTCCTAGATTAACGTGAGCGGTGCAGGTGACGGAAATGCGTTTGTTGGTTGCATCTCAGTATCATCATTTCAATATTAAGTATTTTGTTATCTGTTATTTATTCTAATTTTCTTTTGATTTTGATTTATTTAATTTTGAGTACAGATGAATATATATATATGTATACACACACACACACACACACACACACACACACACACACACACACATATATATATATATATATATATAATCGAATCTGTTATTGACCAGGAAGAGGTTAGTTGCCATTTTTCACGTTGGATGTTGTTAGGAATTTACGCTAATGTCTCTTTACCACCATGATGCCAGGCAACCTTATTTTGATAGAATTATTATTACGTCAGTAATCAAATAAAAGGATAGAAGTTATAAGAGTTATATATCAAGATTGAATATTTTGTTGTATTTATTTTAACAGTATTATATTTTTTGTTGAAATTATTACTTTATTCCTCAGTGAGCTGCAAATCCTCAATCTTCCAGTGAACACTAATTCCTTAACGATCATGAAATCATATCATCTAATTTAGATTTCGTTTTATTTGAATCAGTTTGATTTTACTGACAATCTGTATTCTACCCACAATGTAAATTACGACCTCGATGCAAGACAACCTAATAGTGGTAATAATGAAACATTTGAATAGTAAAACTGAGAATTAAATGATACTACATTTTCGGTATAAGTTAACGTTTCACTCTTGCCTAAAATATATTTGTCTGTGAGGAATAGTTCAGTAATGCGTGTTATGAGACAGCCAGACAATTTCACAGTAGGTAAGATTTCTTGTTTTATTACTATTATCATTATTATTATTATTATTATTACACACACACACAAACACACACACACACACACACACACACACACACACACACACATATATATATATATATATATATATATATATATATATATATATATATATATATATATATATATTATCGCCTGCTAGTGTTAGCACCGTGATAAAATATCCCATGATGTTAACTCTCTGCAGGTGAGACCCTCGCCTGCCTCCTTCGCAGTTCCTGTGAGCTACGGAAAGGTTCAGTGGGTCGGCCTGAACGCAGAAAATAAACTAAATAATATGCGAAATAATACGAGAAATAGATATAGGAATACATGACACAAAGTGTTGCAGTGATGCGAGGGTGAGGGATGTGAGCGAGTGAGAATGAATGGATGAATGAATGAACGAATGAATGTGTGACAGCGTGGCCGGAGTGGCGAGGAGCTGTCAGGTGGGAGTGGGGGGCGGGGAGGCGAGAGAGTGGGGGTTCGGCTGGTATGTGACGTAAGGAGTGAGCGGTGAGGTAGTGGGGGGGGGGGGGGGGGAGGGATGAACATAACATAAGAAACATGAATAAATAATAATCAACATTAGCTCGATATCAAGAGCGTGTATCGTGAGCATACCATACAACGGAGACATAAGAACAACGTGATGATAATCAGTAATGCAAGTGATAAGGTGTGTGTGGGTGGGTGCAGGGTGTGGTGGGCGGGGTGACGATGGGACAAAACTTGGCATATATCATGATTATTCATCTTATATAACTGATGAGGGATTAGATGAGGAATTAGGATGTTCAGTGATCTCGCTGTCCTGAACGAAGATTTCGGAAAGGTTAGTTACCATGTCATGAAAACGTTGATATATAATTGAGACTGTATTGTGTACTCTTCTAGAAAAAGAATCTAATACTCAGATATTCAAACAATCGTATGATTATAAGGCAATAATTTTGTATTTAGAGGTAATTCATGATATATGTCTCTGGATTATATTTTGATTAACTTTGTGCAACGTAATAGTAACATATAGTTTAGTGCAAGCATGCTTTTACATCATTTTGTGCATGATATACTCTTTGTGAATATATCCAAATGCAATAAATAGGAATCATTTAAGCAAATAATAAGAAATTGTTGTTATCAGTAGTAAGATTATCTTGATTTCTTTGATTACGAAATAGAGGGTCATTGTATGACCTAGCCTAGTTTTAATTAGTTTGTTCCTTAGCCTCTATATTGTTGGGGGATCATTCCTAAAAGCTCTTGGCAGCGGTGGGATTCGAACCCACGCCTCCGAAGAGACTGGTGCCTTAAACCAGCGCCTTAGACCGCTCGGCCACGCTACCTTATATAAAATGGTTTTATATAATTAATGAAGCTTTCAGTAATGCTTAACCTTCCAAGATGTATGTATTGCAGAATTAGGCTTGAAATTAGAGAACTGGCGTCAAAGAACTTCTTGAATACTTTTAGTGCCAACACCCATTCAATAAATGCGAAACAGTAGCACCTGACTCCTTTTTGCCCTAATTCCGACAGCTAAAAAATCCTAGTAAACAATTTTTTGCCGGAAGAAAGAAAACATGGGTATAATTCTATATCTTTGTAATTGAATGTATGGATTCTTTAACTTCGAAATGAATCATATTGATATTAAGATGTAATTCATCACCAGAACACCCAAGTAGTCCAATCGCGTTCTTTGATAATGTTAGAACCACTGGATTTAATTATCATTATTTTTGAACTAAGGGGCAGACCGTCCTGAGTCTCTGGATTCGAAATTACATATGGATTACTTATTTATTTCTCCAAAATATTAGAACAAATACAAATTTAATGTAAGTTTGTACTCTGACAACAAACCTGAAATGTCATTTAATGCCGCGGTTGTCATTTACATGTTAACCCTCAACTTGCGGCCTCAAACAACCTAATCGTGATTGCAATAAAATTGAACTATATTGTCATTAAATAAACGAAAGATCAGATGAAGTCGCGCGGTATTTTTACACGATGATGATCGTAGTCATTTAGTTAAATAGCACATTATGGTAAATAATATACCGAGATTGTGGAAGTTAATACTCTCTTGCTTGAAATATATTCATCCTGTGACGAGCTTATCAACATTACCGAATGATGAAACAATAATTGCTTATTTCTACATTTATTATTACAATTCACAAGTGTATATAAAAAGATTATTCCTCTCTTTCCGCCTCAAAGACCAGTCTTCTCTTCGCGAAGGGAGTCTGTGACCTGCAGCTAACAGAGCGTCTTGTTTTCCGTACTTCCAGCACAGGCATCCCATTTAAAACAGTGGGGGATGATGCTGTTGGACAAGGAGAACTTCTTAAAGTAAATGTGGTTTCATGGAATGGTGAAGTTGGCAAAGGGATAAGGTCTCCGAATGATAATCTGTCTCTTAGTTCCATGTGAACAGAAACACACACCGGGGAACTAGAAGTGAACGTCATGATGAGTCCTTTGACAATGTGACGAGATGGGATATCTGACCTATTATATGGTCCGAATCATGTGGTTTGTAGAGCAAATGAGGTCATGCGGCTGAGAATGTTAGATTTGTTACCCATTCTAGGGACACGGAGGAACAAGTAGTATTTTCCGGCTTTAGGAATTAGCATCTCTTTCGATGGTATTACCATATTATTTGATATTGATTTTGTATATTTCAGATTACTACATTTTACAATGCATGTAAGCGCATGTCATGATGATTTGGAGTAATATATCATGATTAAATATGATATTCCCATCATCGCCTTGATAAAATACATTTGTTTCTTTCGTTGCAATTATGAAGTCACACAACTGTTTTTTTTTCTGCGTAGCAATAAAATTAGTGCAGCCACCATGTCAGAAAACCTGATTTTGCTTGCATCACATTTGAATAATATTGTCCGTACGCAAGTGAAGGGCATGAGAAACAGAACTATACGTCACTGTTGAATATTTTGTTACTAAAATAGGTTCATATGTATTTGTTTTGATTTTAATTTGTTTGCAGTGTTGAAGTTCCTTAATGCCATATTACTATATTTTTCAATTACCAGAAAATCCTCAAACCTTTATTGCATGTGTGTTTTTATTTCTTTATGATCATGATTTTGATTACGTTGCATTTGACTCATTGCCATCATTAACCATGATGATACAGGGATATTTTCTGGATAGTCTGTACATTTTCCCGCTTGTGTTTCTCTTGTTGCGACCTCGATGCCAGACAACCTAATTGTGATTGCAATACAATTGAACTATATTGTTATTAATCAAGCGAAAGAAGATCAGATGAGGTGATGTGTATTATGAAATACATTTATTTCTATTATGAAATACATTTATGTGTATTATGAAATACATTTATGTGCATTATGAAATACATTCATGTGTATTATGAAATACATTCATGTGTATTATGAAATACATTCATGTGTATTATGAAATACATTCATGTGTATTATGAAATACATTCATGTGTATTATGAAATACATTCATGTGTATTATGAAATACATTCATGTGTATTATGAAATACATTCATATGTATTATGAAATACATTCATGTGTATTACTGACTAAACCTATGTAACAAATACATTCCATATTATTCATAATACATTCATAATGTATTATAAATACATTTATCATATATTAATAAATACATTTGTGTGTAT
The DNA here is from genome assembly GCA_017312705.2 of Penaeus japonicus. Lineage (NCBI taxonomy): Eukaryota > Metazoa > Arthropoda > Malacostraca > Decapoda > Penaeidae > Penaeus > Penaeus japonicus. The sequence continues at coordinate 104,800 of BOPN01000689.1, read as the reverse complement.
TATGAAATACATTTATTCGTATTATGAAATGCATTTATATGTATTATGAAATACATTTATGTGTATTATGAAATACATTCATGTGTATTATGAAATACATTTATGTGTATTATGAAATACATTTATGTGTATTAAGAAATACATTTATGTGTATTATGAAATACATTTATGTATATTATGAAATACATTTATGTGTATTATGAAATGCATTTATTCGTATTATGAAATGCATTTATGTTTCAGTGCAATCGCGATGCTAGAAAACCTAAATGTGATTGTATCACATTTGAATTACACTAAAAAGACATGAAAAATCAGAGCTATATATCAAGATTGAATATTTTGCGACTGATGTAGGATTATGAGTATATTAATTTCATGTTGTTTTACGTTAAATTAGATCACTTGTGTTTCTCTCTTTACAATCATGAAGTCATGCAATCTGATTTTGGTTACGTTGCATCTAATTGAGTGCTGTCAGTAACCGTGACGGTGTGGGGATATTTTCCGGGTAATCTGTATATTTTCACGTTGCACAATGGAGAATTTGCGCTCGTGTTTCTTCCCTTGCGACCTCGATGTTACACAACGCACTTGTGATTGCAATATGATTGCAGTCACGAGTGTCATCAATTAAAAAGTAAGATAAGGTCAATCTTCATGTTTCACGTGAAATTTTGAATACGCTTTAGGGAAGTATTAGACTAAAACAGATCGATGGTGATGATAGCACCTTATAAGTGTTAGTTTTATTCTGTTACATTCTAATCTCGTATGCAATGCTGTTGAACTGTATTGTCATTAATCATGAAAATATCAGATTTCATTATTCCATTACGTTCTATTTATAGTAATTAGTGATGTATAGCTATTTGGTAAAATGGCTAAGCATGATAAGTAATATACTGAAATTGCGGAAGTTAATGCTGCAATATTGCTCGAAAGATATTTATCCCATGACGAGCTTATATAATATTGCCAAATGTTACGGGATGATTAAACAAAAAATACTTATCTCTACGTTTATTATTTAAATTCGCAAATGTATATAAAAATATTATTCCTCTCTTTCCGCCTCAAAGACCAGCCTTCTCTTCGCGAAGGGAGTCTGCGACCTACAGCTAACAAAGCGTCTTGTTTTCCGTACTTCCAGCACAGGCATCCCATTTAAAGCAAAGGGGGATGATGCTGGTGGACGTGGAGGACTTCTTAACGTAAATGTGGATTCTTGGAATGGTGAAGTTGGCAAAGGGACGAGGTCTGGGGTTGATAGTCTGTCTGTTAGTTCCATGTGTATAGAAACACACACCGGGGAACTAGAAGTGAACATCATGATGAGTCCTTTGATAATGTGACGAGATGGGAGATCTGACCTATAATATAGTCCGATTCAGGTAATTTGTAGTGTAGATGAGGTCACGCGACTGAGAATGTGAGATTGGTTATCCTCTGTAGGGACTTTAGGGAATGCATGTAATTGGGAATATTTTCCGGCTGTAGGAATTCCCTGTGCTTGACAATATTTCCCGGCTTTAGGAATTTCCTGTAATTGCTGTAACACTGCCTCATGGTTATTTTTACACTCTGTGTAACAAATATTAAGCGATGGCAAAGTCATTCCTATAGTATTTGATATTTAATTTGCATTTGTTTTATTACGATATGTTATAGTGTATGTAAATGCATATATATGTATAATGAATAAATAGAGTAATACCTTTGCTGCTAAACAAGGAAATCAATGCAACCGCGATGATCTCTCTGAACAAAGATTTCAGAGAGGTTAGTGCGTACTCTTCAAGAAAAAGAATCTAATACTCACATATTCAAACGAAATGATGAAGCATAACGTTGAAATAAAATCTTATCTTATCGTATGATTATAAGGCAATAATTTTGTATTTAGAGGTAATTCATGATTCATGTCTCTGGATTATATTTTGATTGCCTTTGTGCAACGTAATACTATATCACATATAGTTTAGTGCAAGCGCGCTTTTACATCATTTTGTGCAGGATATACTCTTTGTGAATATATCCAAATGCAATAAATAGGAATCATTTAAGCAAATAATATCAAAATGAAATTGTTATTATCAGTAGTAAGATTTTCTTGATATCTTCTGTAAACTTCATAGCTTAATATAGACATTATTTATTGGTGCTACAAGCTTTGTGAATCGTGAATGGAGGAGAGTTTTCCTTTCAGTGTGACTATACCCATGATAGTGCGAAATAGAGGGTCATTTTAAGATCTATATATATATATATATATATATTCATATGTATATATATATATATATATATATATATATATATATATATTTATTTATTTATATGTATATATATATTTATTCATATTTATACATATATTTATATATATGTATATATATGTATATATATGTATATACATATTTACCGCGTAATAATCGAATCTGTGTTATTGACCAGGAAGAGGTTAGTTGTCATTTTTTACGATGGATGATGTTTGGAATAAACGGCTTTGTCTTCTTCCTTACTGCCATCATACCAGACAACCTTATTTTGATAGAATTATTATTTCGTCAGCAATGAAGTGAAAGGACCGAAGGAATCAGAGTTTTATAACAAGATTAAATATTTTGTTGCATGATTTTAGATGTCAGTATCTTTTTTTTTTTAATTCAATATTACTATATTCCTCAGTTTCTTAACGATCTGATTTAGATTATGTTGTATTTGAAACAGTACGATTTTACCGATAAACTGTACCTTTCTCAAAATGTGAATTACGATGTGTGTATATATACGCACACACACACATATATATGGATTCATAACTTGTTAATATCTCCAGCATATTAGGACAATTACAAATTTAATGTCTTTCAAAGATTATTAAACTCTGACAACCTGAATTGTTCTTTAATGCCGCGGTTGTCATTTACATATTTTCCCTTAACTTGCGACCCCAAACAACCTAATCGTGATTGCAATAAAATTGAACTATATTGTCATTAAATAAGCTAAAGATCAGATGAAGTCGCTCGGCATTTTTACACGATAATGATCGTAGCCATTTAGTTAAATGGCTAATCATGGTAAATAATAGACCGAGATTGGGGAAGTTAATACTTCTCTCTTGCTTGAAATATATTCATCCTGTGGCGAGATTATCAAACTTTACCGAATGATGAAACAAAAACAAAAAAACGCTTATTTCTACGTTTATTATTACAATTGAGTGTATATAAAAAGATTACTCCTCCCTTTCCGTCTCAAAGACTAGTCTTCTTTTCGCGAAGGGAGTCTGTGACCTGCAGCTAACAGAGCGTCTTGTTTTCCGTACTTCCAGCACAGGCATCCCATTTAAAGCAAAGGGGATGATGCTGGTGGACGTGGAGGACTTCTTAACGTAAATGTGGATTCTTGGAATGGTGAAGTTGGCAAAGGGGCGAGGTCTGGGGATGATAATCTGTCTCTTAGTTCCATGTGTTCAGAAACACACACTGGGGAACTAGAAGTGAACATTATGATGAGTCCTTTGATAATGTAACGCAATGGGATATCAGATCTGTACTATACTCCGAGTTATGTAATTTGTAGGGTAGATGAGGTCACGCGACTGAGAATGTGAGATTGGTTATCCTATAGAAGGCCTTAAAAGAATTCGCGATATTTTTCGACTGTAGGAATTGCCTGTTCTTGGCAATATTTCCCAGAATTAGGAATTGCCTGTAATTGGCAATATTTTCCGGCTTTAGGGATTGCCGGTACTTGGCAATATTTTCAGGCTTTAGGAATTTTCTGTAACTGGCAATGTTTTCTGGCTTTAGGAATTGCCTGTCGTTGGCAATTTTTTCCGACTTTAAGCATTTGGCTGATTACAATATTTTGCAGTGTATGTAAATACATATATATGCTAAACAAGGAAATCAATGCAACAGCGATGATCTCGCTGTCCTGAACGAAGATTTCGGAGAGGTTAGTTACCATGTCATGAAAACTTTGATATATAATTGTAACTGTGGTGTGTACTCTTCTAGAAAAAAATCTAATACTCACATTTTCAAAGAAAATGATGAAGCATAACGATGAAATAAAATTTTACCTGCACGAATACATGACAAGTTGAATCGTATGATTATAAGGCAATAATTTTGTATTTAGAGGTAATTAATGATTCATGTCTCTGGATTATATTTTGATTGACTTTGTGCAACGTAATACTATATCACATATAGTTTAGTGCAAGCGTGCTTTTACATCATTTTGTGCATATAACTAAATGCAATAAATAGTAATCATTTAAATTTCATTGACTTCTTCTGTAAACTTCATAGCTTAATAAAGACATTGGTTATTTGTGCTCCAAGCTTTGTGGATCGTGAATGGAGGAGGGTTTTTCTTTCAGTGTGACTATACCCATGATAATGCGAAATAGAGGGTCATTGTATGACCTAGATTATATTTAATTAGTTTGTTCTTTAATCTCTATATTCTTGGGATATCATTCCTAAAAGCTCTTGGCAGCGGTGGGATTCGAACCCACGCCTCCGAAGAGACTGGTGCCTTAAACCAGCGCCTTAGACCGCTCGGCCACGCTACCTTGTTTTTATGAGGTTTGATATGTTATTAGTATTGCTACGTGTCACTGGCACTTTCCTGCAACGAAGTCATTATTCATAGAATAAGACTAGGCTACCATTGCATGTGGGTCAATAGATACCACTGCCTATGCTGACAGCTGTTGGGATTATTACGGCTCGCCGGATGCCCCACTTGTTGCACTGTCTGCATGAGTGTGAGCAAATACGCTTCCACAGACAAGGACCGCCGACCACAGCGTCGCCTGATAAGATCCCAGAATCACATTAGATCACTTATCATGCTGTGAGGACTCAAGATGTTCACAGATTTTGAAGTACTGAAAGACTATATCGGAGAATTCCTAGTTAAGTATACCATGAAAATATAATAGTGTTTGTGATACTTCACCAGAAACATTTATTACTCACATATACAGACTTAATGATATGGGTATATTCCATATTTTTTATCAGGTACATTGGGTATATTCTACATTTTATCTAACTACATGTATGATAATATTAAAGATATGACTCCTCTCTCTCCTCCTGGATGACTAGTCTTCTGACATACCGATGACCATCAAACCTTCTAGTCTTTTGTTCCTTCTTCACTTCCCCCTTTTGACGCGTAAACTTCTCTATCACTGGCCTCTCCCCCGTTATCCCCGGGTTTGGTACCTAGCTTCCTCAAATGCTGAAATAATCTTTTTCATACATATATTATTCGACTGTAATTTGCGTGTCATTTAATTCCATGTGTAGAGGAAATCGTAAGTAGGAACTGCCCAAAGTGAACATAATGGTGAGATCTTTGTTAATGAGGGAATGGAACAAAAGTCGACCTCTATAATGATTCTATACTTTGTGATCTTGAGGTCAGGTTAGGTCATGTAGAGCGGATAAATTCCTTACTCTGATGCTCCTATTGATCGTGATGAGTTTCATCAGTTTAATGAAACTTCCGTTATATGATAGCAAGCTATCATGTATTGATAATATCACTTAACTGAATAGGCGGCTTTCGTGTTATTAGTACAAAAAATCACTCTTAAATGTTCTTGCATATATGAGAATATTATATCAATGACAGCATTTTGTCTGTTTCATGACATTGTCTATCGAGTACTGATATAGCCTATAAGTTAATAACAGACATTCTAGGATATGTACGAGTTCGTGCGTACTGCAATTCATATAGATATATATTAAAAAGTACATTCTTCTCTCAAATCTCAAGGACTACTTTTCTCGCGGAGGGAGTGCGAGACTGACAACCACTAAACTTCGATGTTCTTAACCTGCCTCCTTTGGCCATCCACTTCACCACTAGTATCCCCAGGTGTGGTGTACAGATAGTATGTTCACTTGCATCGGTTAATAACATGAGTGATAATACTTCTGGGATTGGAGTCTCTCGAGTTGGTAAAATAACAAAGTCAAGAAAATAGCGTGTCACTCCATTTGATGTGTTGAGGAATTCGTAAGAGGACATCATGACATCCTATCAAGTCATGATCTCTCCCTCTAAATACACGTTTTGCATAGTTATATATGTATAATATACTCATTGCACTTGCATTTGTATAGACACAATGCTCTTGACTTATCAAAAAAGGAAAACAAAGCAAAACAAAAAACGCCTC
>BOPN01000689.1:81086-88586 GCA_017312705.2 Penaeus japonicus | reverse complement strand
TCTGGTGAGAGCATCAACCGTATTCTAGGACACTTTCGGCGTGCCGTGGCCATATCATGTCCATGTTGTGTTCATGTCACGAAGGCGGTATTCTAGGACGCAAAAGCGTGGCACATATGTGTCAGCTGCTTCAGGTTTACTAACCGTTCCAAAGTTAACATGTTTCGGATGAATGGCACTGTCCAAATGCCAAATTCATAAGAGAAACTACAATCATAGCTAGCACTAACAAAAGATTCAATTTTGGTATGAATCAGTCGTTATGAGAGGGATCGTGTGTTTATGTATAGATCTTCCTTATTTTATGTGTGTATATACTGTACATATATGCGTATCTTTGATATATCATACATATAGATTTGATGTATACATATTGCATATAATTATATACTTGAACTTTATGTTCCTGACTACTTTTACTATTCATTTCACTTCACTCTCCTTCGAAAAGTCTGCCAAAAGGTAAACAAACTCAAAATCAGCAGAGAATCCATGTTTTCCTAAAAGGGTTTGTAATCTAAGTCTAGGACAATGATGCCTAATATATTCACTATAGATGATACTTTCCAAACGTAGTATGCTCATATGAAGTATTGGTAAGAAAAAGTACAGTAAAAAGATTATTTTTTTCGCCCGTGTAGCTATTGTGATAAGCCTACCCCCTTGTCACGGTATTTCCACGATTGTTCCACTACTTGCCACGACTTTGCCACGCTTTTGACATGAATAAGCACTTCTAGAATACCAAACGTAGCATGTTCTTGTCCTGTACTCTGCTAGGGACTTACGCTGCATGTATCATGGCGCTAGTATGCGCTCGTTGATATGAACATACAAACATGCGTGAGGGAGTATGACTGGTTATGGGCTTGTATACGCTCGTTTACAAATATGCACTCATCTTGAACGAGGTGTTTTCTTGTTGTGTATAATCGTTTATAATGATTTCTCTTAAGACACATCAAATTCAAATTCTACGTTATGTTCTTTGCAAGATGACCGACGTAACAGAAATCCCAAACACGTATAAACTAACGAATCCCAAAATGCTTAACGATATCCAGTATACCCCGTGTTTAGTTTTACGTTCATTAATAATTTACTATGCTTCACGTCATAACATCTTTTGCGCACACACATCTTCCATCCATGACCATCCAGTACGTACTAAGAAGTCTCAATACGTTGGCAGATGCTGGTATCTCGGGCGTATTGCTGCTCGCGGTGATCATTTACTTCCCGTCGAAGCCGAAAGTTCCGCCGTCGATCACATCGTCTTGCGAGAGACTCAACTTCATCCCCGGCGTGCTGGCTTGCGTCAGGTAGGCTGGTGGACTGACTAGCTGGATGATTATTTCCTTGGTGTTGTAAGGTCAACCTTTGTCATAGAAATTACCAAATATAGAAAGTAGAAGATTAGATAAGTAACGCATTCCTTAGTCTTTGTCAGTTGCATATGAAGAAAATTTTAATCTGTTACAATTTTGGATTTAATTCACTTAGGGGAACATGTTACTCTGCTGATTAACAATCCATTTGGTGAATAAAAAAAAAAAAAAAAAAAAAAATGCACGCGTTAGATTTGCTTACTGTGTCTTGTAGTGGCTATGATAGCAAATAGTAGTTAAGTCTCCCTTCCTGGTAAGAAAGACTTTGGGTACAATGCTTATCTTAACAGGGTCATGTATATATGTGTGTGTGTCTAGAACACGAGCAGCAATGGCCAAGCTCATGTAAATGGATTTTGACACTTGCTAATATAGAGTCATACATTTTAATGCGTTTTATATACAGCGCATTATCAGGGAACAAAAGGAGATAATAAAGTAGACGGGGAAATATAACAAAAGCCCTTTCATAACTTTTTTTCTTGACTCTTTTACCATTAGTATTTTAGCATCATTTTAGTTATATATCTGCCAAAACATGGAATATGGAATAAATATAGCACAGATATGCATAAAAAGGCTGACATTTTTTCAGAAAAAAAGATAAAATATTCAGGAATTTTGAATCTTGAGTGTGAAAACGCTGAATGCCAAATAGTATAACCATGTACCTTTCCGCAGGAATAAAAGTCTTCTTTTGATCTTGGGCTCGTATGCCGTGTCTGTGGGTCCAGCTTTGGCCTGGGTCTCGGTCCTCAACTACTCACTGCTGCCGTTGGGCATTCATCAGGTAATCCCGAAATGAATGACATGCATTTTTCGTATCAGTGATAAATGCTTTATATACAGACATTACTGGTACTTATTCTGGGCAAAATTATATATGTATATATGTATATGTATATGTATATATATATATATAAATATATATATAAATATATATATATATATATATATATATATATATATATATATATATATATATATATATATATATATATATATATTATATGTATGTGTGTGTGTGTGTGTCTTACATATGAATACATATAAAAAAACACACACACACACCAGAGGCATTGTACATGCCATCTCCACCCCTTCCCCCTCCCCCCTTCCCCCAGGACGAGGCCATGTGGATAGCCGTGGTGTCCGTCGTGTGTTCCAGTCTGAGCCCCGTCGCCGCCGGCCGCTTCAACGACCGCTTCCCCCGCCAGGTGAGGACGACCCTTATCTGCCTCATGCTGCTGGGGGCGTTGTCCTTCTACTGGTTCCTCCTCCTGTCGTACGGTGTCCTGCCCGTCACCAAATGTGCGTTGATGAGGGTGAAGGATGAGGGTGAAGGACACTCTTATGCGTTTCTATTGGTTTGTTTTGTCGTCTGCTTCGAGGAGCTCGTGAAGCAAAGATGCGATTTGATCTCCATTTGTCTGCTTTAAAATATTTGGTACTATTTTTAACATCATTTTTAACAGACATTTCCTTTGCGAAAAGTGATTATTCAATCTCAATCTGCTTCTCGTTTGGTTCTAGGAAATGATGATACCATTGCGATCCGTCGACACAGACCTTATGCTATTGTGAGATAAAATGCTCGTATTTTTGTCCAGGGCAAGTGTATGTATCCGTGGCTGGCGGGATGGCCTTCGGAATGGCCTCGATCCCGCTTTACTACGAGCTCGGTGTGGACCTCTCGTACCCTGTGCCGGAGATCCTGGTGTCGGGGCTGATCACAGCGTCGGATAATATTTCCAGTTCGCTCTTCCTCTTGGTGTTCCTAATCCCCGGTATCGGTGAGTGCTCTCGTTATCTCGTGTAATCGTTGTGGCCACTCTTGGTATGGGCGTAACTGGTCTTGATTATGCTACCACCTGCATCACACTTAAGATTCTCTCTCCTCTCCCCCAGGCTACGAGTGGATAACATACACGCTGGTGCTGTCATGTTCGCTTCCGGTCCTCCTCATGCTGATGGTCAAAGTTGAGCACAACAGATCTGACATCGACCGTTCGGAATAGAACGTGTACAGGAAGTAATTCAAATGGTCGATACTTTTTCTCTTTCTGTCTTGTTGTTTTATAGTTTTCATAATTTATCTCTCGCGCTCCGGCAATTTCTCGAAGTGCCGGAGGATGAGCACACACTTCCTGAGAAGACAAATCTTACCCAGGTTCTTCGTAATTATATCACTTAGGCAGACACTGATAAGTTGTTTTTATTTCTACGGAAATTAATAACGACTTCTGTAGGGACTTGCTTAGATCTTATATCCATCTTTGTCACTAAGTTCGTGTATTGATGATTTCAAGAAAGCAAGTTTAAATATATGTCTACCTGTGCCAGCGTACTATTCTTATCTGTGTAAAAGCACATGTTTTATTATATAACTGTATATAATTTAGATTATAAGATGGTCGGCTACAGCATCGTTACATTATAACAATCATATTGTAAATAAATATTAAAATATCTTATCTTGCTTTGGAAATTTTCAACCCGCTAATAATTCTCTCATCATAATTATTTTTCATATTGCTGCTCAACGTGGTAATTATTTTTCATAATATTTCTTTTGTTGTTACTGTCATCACAGTAATTGTTGACAATAATAATGATGGTAATAATAAGAATAATACAAAAACTATATTATGCATTGTAGAAAGCTTGATGCAAGCGTAATGGTATAAAAACTATTTTTTTCGTATACAGCTTTATGATATAGACGACGAACTACAATAATTTTAAAGATAGAACATTTACTTACATTATACAGTCCTTCTCAGTTTTCATACATAAACTGCTCACCTGGATAGAAGTATCAATATGTACCTATTACTCAAATCGAAGATAAATACGGATGAGAGGGTTACATAATAATATCAATGTGGTTATCACAAGAAGCTTCACAACTCATTAGTGACACAGAAACTGAACACAGTCATCATTAGTTTTGTCAAAACAACCACAGTTGAAAATTGATATGTTTTTTTCTTGTTTGACAATACTCCACTAAAGTATATCATTATTATAGAGCGAGTTATTTTCTAATAGAATTCGATTAAACATCCATATATTTACATACTTGATGAGTGTAAATGTTAACATACACCGGCAGTTTCTGTTTCAAAAAGATTTGCAGACTTATAAGATGAATTAAAAGCCGAGGCGACCTCTTTGGTTTCACTTGGCTTGAGGGTGGAGGAGCGTAAGGCCCGGCCGTACCCTCACCGCCAGCACGTAAGGATGAAATCGCGCGGCCGTGCTCTGTGGCCCTTCCTCGGGGGGCGGGGAGACGACCCTCGAAGTTGTCGAGGAGGCGTGCGGGCGCGGAGATGTGGCTGGGGAAGTGCGGGTGGCGGTGGAGGAAGGAATGGAGTAATGCGTGACCGGGATGGGCGACGGGCGAGGGTGGGTCACAGAGGGAGAGGAATAAGATAAAGGAGAGGGAGTGGATGAGGACGAGGAGGTGGAAGAGGTCGGTAGAGGTGACTCCGGAGACTGCGGAGAGGAAGGCCGAGGAAGATGGTGGCGGTAGCGAAGTGGAGTGTCGAGGCTGATGCAGGGCTCGCGCTGGGACAGGGGAGACCCCCGCTGGCCAGCGCCGCTGCTCAACACCGACCCGTTTCGTCTGTTGTTGTTATTGTTACTACTGTTGTTATTGTTGCAATTATCCTGATCGTGAGGCGCATAGAACGAGTCATCTTGGCGATGCTGCCACTCGAGAACAGAATTCAGAAGATTGATATACTTAATAGCAAGTCTGAGAATCTCGTTCTTGGAGAGCTTTTTGTCCGGCGGATGCGTGGGCACGAGGCGGCGCAGCTCAGCGAAGGCGCCGCTCACGTTCTGCTGCCTCCAGCGCTCCCTGGTGTTGGTGAAGACCTTCCTGATGTTGCGATGATGCCCAACGACACCTCGCTCCTCGTTCACCTCTCCAAGGCCGACCTCGAGGACTACGCCGCCGTCGCTCGCTTCGTTGCCATCGCACGTGGAAGCTGAGAGAAACGACGGAGCGTGAGAAATGGCGACGCTAATTAGCGGAATGTATTAGAGCTTAATCATAAATGCTGCCAACAGTGATGTTACTAATAATAAGTGTTTACTTTCATTTTTATCCCCGCATCTACTTTACCACAATTATCATATTTCAGCGGAAGATCACTTTAAACCTTTGTGAAAAATGGAGAAGGATAGAGAGGAAAATACAGTATGCGGAAGAAAATATAAGCATACCAAGTAGAAATTAACAACACTGGAAAAAATATGGCCATGTGGATATTGGAACCAAGCAGCGAAGAACTGTATGTAAAACTGCAGTGGCCTTCATTCTGTCAAAAGCTGTCATGAAATAGTAACAAGCAATCAAAATTATTTTATATGAAACCAGGGGAAAATACAGTAAAGAAACAGATGGAATAATGAGCGAGATGACAATGACCTCATAATAATCATAACAAGAATAAACATGATTATAAAACACAAATGATTTTGATACTCTCCTGTTATTACCAAACTAAATAAAAGTATCCATAATGATTATGATCGTTTGTCAATTATGTGTCATCATAATTGCATAAGTATATATTAGCAATACTCTCCACCATCACAACATACTTGCAACTCCTGCAGATAATAGTGCTGATTATAATAAGGATAGTAGTAGTAGTAACGACAATAGCAACATCAGTAATAGTGAGAACAGTAGTATTAGTAATACTACTACTAGTAATAGTACTACTCGTAATAGTACTACTAGTAACACTACTACTAGTTATTACTAGTAGTAATAATAGTAATATTATTAATAATAACAATAGCTAAAATGCACTCGGAAATCGCAGATCCCGACCAGCAGCCAAAACTCTTACTTCAAAGTACGCAAGTCTACAACAAAAATCCGGTCTCTAAGTCAGAGTCAATCTACTAGTAAATTTTCGTGTAATCCAGCCAAACAAACCAACTAACCAAAAGACCAAACCTATAAAAGGGGATAAAATTAGCACCTTCTCCATTTGGCAAATGTGCGAAACATTTCAACCATGTGAAAAGATTTAGAACGAACCATGACGAAATACCAGAGTGAACCACATGAAAATACCAAAGCGAACCATGAGAAAATACCAGGTCGAGCCGCAAGAACAGTCTAAAGCGAACCCCTAGAACAGACGAGAGCGGACCACACGAAAATACCAAAGCGAACCATGAGAACCGCAAGAACAGTCTAAAGCAAATCACTAGAAACAGACGAGAGCGGACCATGACGAAATACCAAAGCGAACCATGAGAAATTACCAGGCCGAACCGCAAGCACAGTCTAAAGCGAACCATTAGAATAGACCAGAGCGAACCACACGAAAATACCAAAGCGAACCATGAGAACCGCAAGAACAGTCTAAAGCGAATCACTAGAAACAGACGAGAGCGGCCCATGACGAAATACCAAAGCGAACCATGAGAAAATACCAGGCCGAACCGCAAAAACAGTCTAAAGCGAACCATTAGAATAGACCAGAGCGAACCACACGAAAATACCAAAGCGAGCCATGAGAAATTACCAGGCCGAACCGCAAGAACAGTCTAAAGCGAACTACTAGAAAGAGACCAGAGCGAACCACACGAAAATATCAGGCCGGACCGCAAGAACAGTCTAAAGCGAACCATTAGAATAGACCAGAGCGAACCATGACGAAATACCCGAGCGGACGTACGTCGGAACAGAGCGCGCGTCGCGTTGCTTACCTTGAGATCGGCGCCAAGCGAGGAAGCGGCGGCTCTGGTTTCCGCCGCTAAGGTTCCCGCCGCCGGAAGGGTCGTCGCCATGGTCGTCGTCGGAGGTCGAATCTCGCGTGTCGTCGGAGAGGTCATCGCCAAGGTCGAGGTCACTGCTGTCGCCACCGCTGCACCCGCCCACGCAGCTGCCCAGACAGCCGCCCACGCACCCGCCTAGGGCAGGGGGGGAATTCTCGTCCTCAACCTGCGATATATTTATTTGTTATGTAGTTACTGTTTAGTTTTTATTTCTGGATTACTACTAATAACAATAATTATCGAACAACGATCAAAGAACATAAAATGAAATCAAGTGATACAACTTTTAATGTTTAATATCAGC
>BOPN01000689.1:76022-78522 GCA_017312705.2 Penaeus japonicus | reverse complement strand
TGTTCCTAGCTTGAAAGTTTGCTCAATCTACAAGATATGAATAACTCACCACTCGATCTTCAAGAGTAATTCACCAATTTGTACCCTTTCATTTAAACCTATACATCACTTATTTGCCACACATTTCCGTAAGATTTTGGCTTCTTAATTTAGTGATGATTTCATAGATCTCAAAGAAAGACTTTCCCCCGATATCAGATCTATAAAGTTTCAAAATCCTGCTTTCAACATTTGGTAAGGATACTATATAAGAAAAAAAGGGCTAATCTAAGTTGTTTTTGAAAATATTTAAATGAAATAATACCCTCCGTGCTGGACTCGTTGTGGTATCGCTCGGTAAGGACTAAAAGGAATATCTAAACATTTTGGGTAGAATATCTTTCCTGAATATCAACGTCATATAATTTCGACGGCCCAGCAAAAGGGAATTTAAAGTTAGATCTGAATTTACATATCGAAAAGAAGAGAAAATCCATACCATCGGTCGTCTTCCTTCGGACTATTTCTAAAATAGAGAAAATTTGTTTAAACCCAAGTCGTACCAGAACCACGAGCTTCTAGAATATTCTCTTGTATATTTGCAATGCCGTGATGATAAAAAAAAAGAAAAAAAAAACGCATGGGTGTTATATGAAAAGCTTCTATTATTGAATCTTTTTTGTCTTTTGATGATTTTTTTACTCTATTTTTGATCTCTCTCTTTCTTTACTTTTTCATTTGTCCCTAACAAACTGTCAAACCTTCAGTATAGCTTCAAAATAGCCATTCAAAGGAAGTGAGTTTTGAAAAGGAAAGGAAGAGGCTGTTTCAACATACATGTCATTTGTTCTCTCTCTCTCTCTCTCTCTCTCTCTCTCTCTCTCTCTCTCTCTCTCTCTCTCTCTCTCTCTCTCTCTCTCTCTCTCTCTCTCTCTCTCTCTAGATATAGATATAGATATAGATATAGATATACTGTAGATATAGAGACTGAGAATCGATAAACATACATTATAAGCGTATGGATGCTTAAAATCTAACCATTCAGCACTGCCTTATCCTGTCATTTTAAATGTTGCTAATAAGTGCTCGTATAAATGTGTCCATGTTAGGTTAGAAAAAATAAAACCACTTTTTCCATGAATTAACCAAAGGCGAGCATAACCTTGAAGTTACGAGATTCTAGCCATTTCGAAAAACACTATATACGTATTTCCGAAACCCGCATTGGAGTTCTGACAGCACGTTGAATCCTTTTGCAATGTCTCAATATTTGTCTCTCCCTTTCCCTCCGGCCTTTTGCTTGCATTCTTACATTTTCATCCACAGGTTATCTTGGAGAAACCTATTTCTTTTGTTTCTTCGCAATTACCTTTATTTTCGTTATCTTTATTCCTAGAATTATTTCCATTTCTTCGTTGTTGACATTAGTTACTATCTCTTTCTCGTAACATATTTCAAATGCTATTCATCCTTCCTTTGCCAATAGTGTATTTTACATCCTCCTTCTTCATCACACATGCATTTTTAGATCTATGCTTCATCATCACGTTTATTCATCCTATTCCTTCCCCGAGCAACTTATCATTTCTTTGCCTTTAGTCGGTCTGCGGGTTTGTGATCCGCCCTCTCCCTCTTTCCTTCGCCCTTGGCTCTTCCCTTCTCATTGTCCCTCTTCCTCCTTTGGGTCTCTCTCTCTCTCTCTCTCTCTCTCTTTGTCTCTCTCTTTGTCTCTCTCTCTCTCTCTCTCTCTCTCTCTCTCTCTCTCTCTCTCTTTGTCTCTCTCTTTCTCTCTCTCTCTCTCTCTCTTTCTCTCTCTCTCTCTCTCTCTCTCTCTCTCTTTGTCTCTCTCTTTGTCTCTCTCTCTCTCTCTCTCTCTCTCTCTCTCTCTCTCTCTCTCTCTCTCTCTCTCTCTCTCTCTCTCTCTCTCTCTCTCTCTCTCTCTCTCTCTCTCTCTCTCTCTCTCTCTCTCTCTCTCTCTCTCTCTCTCTCTCTCTCTCTCTCTCTCTCTCTCTCTCTCTCTCTCTCTCTCTCTCTCTCTCTCTCTCTCTCTCTCTCTCTCTCTCTCTCTCTCTCTATCTCTCTCTCTCTCTCTTTCTCTCGTCCTCTCTCTCTATTACCCTTCCGCGCCCTCATCACGCAGAGGGGATTAGAGCAATTTTACGATGAGTTAGGGAACACGCCATAGATTTAAAAAGAGGTTAGCTTTAGGGTCCTCGGCTTAAAAGGCCAAAACTCGAATCCTTTGAGATTAGCTAAGGGGATTTGTGACAGAGAGGGAAAGAGAGAGAGAGAGAGAGAGAGAAGAAGAAGAGAGGAAGAAGAAGAAGAAGAAGAAGAAGAAGAAGGAGAGAAGGAAGAAGGATGGGAGGATGGGATAGAGGGTGGGAGGGAGGGAGGAAGAGAAAGGGAAAGGACGAGGGCGAAATATGGAAAAAAATAAAGACCGAGAGAGAGAGAGAGAGAGAGAGAGAGAGAGAGAGAGAGAGAGAGAGAGAGAGTGGGAAGGAGGATGGGATAGAGG
>BOPN01000689.1:68522-71022 GCA_017312705.2 Penaeus japonicus | reverse complement strand
TTCCTCTTAATCTCTTGATCTATTCTCTTATAGATTTCTGCATTTCCTTTCATTTTCTCACTCGTCCATTAAATCTAAAATTTCTTCCGTCATCCATTTCTGTCTACCTCTTTTCTGTTCATCCGGGCAAACTTCTTTGGCCTTCTCTACCAGGGTATTTTGTATTGTTTTCCATTCTTTTTCTATTATTTCATTTTCATTTGTATCACTCTCTTCCTCTTGTTCTGTATCTAATATCTCAAATCTGTTTCGAACTTGTACTGTGTATCTTTCTTTGAATTCACTGTTGCTTAGCACCTGAAGAATCTTCTTTGGTTGTTTCCTTCTCTTTTATGTTTTTAAGCCTTAATTTTATTGTAGCGAAAACAGGGACATGATCGCATCCATGACCACCATCTGTCCCAGGGTATGTTTTACATCTAATTATTGAGTTTCGAAAGCGTTTATTTATGGTTATGTAGTCTATTTGATTTTTAATCCTTCCGCCCGGACTTCTCCATGTCCATAATCTTCTTGGGTGTTGTTGGAAGAACAGGTGGCTATGACTTGTTTCTCTACACTACACCATTCAATCCATGTGTCTCCTCTTTCGTTTCTATTCCCGGGTCTAAAATTTCCTACAATATCCTCATATCTTCCCTTCCCAATTTTTACATTTCAAATCCCCATAACCAGTGTTATTTCGTGTTGCTTGCGCCTTCTTCCAACACTTGTTAGGGACTCGTAAAAATTCTCAATGTCTTCATCAGTGTAATCACATGTAGGTGCATAGACTTGTATTAAATTGACATCTATCTGTTTTCCTGTCAGTTTTACTAGTATTATTCTAACAGATATCGCCCAATAGCCTGATATACTTTTCGCTGCATTGGCTGTCATCATGACTCCAACGCCTCTCTGGTGTGTTTCACCACCACTGTAAATAAAAGTAATGTCCTTGTCTGAGATAATTCCTGTGCCCTCCCATCTTACTTCACTAAGCCCCATGATGTCAACTTTTAATCTACCAAATTCTTGTTTAATGTTTTCATATTTTCCAAGTTGATATAAAGTATTCATGTTCCATGTACCTAGTTTTATATAATCCTTACAATGCATCTTCATTCTTTCATCCTCCTCCATTCTTTGCACAGTCACATAATGACGATCAGACGCTACCTGTTGCGCATAGACATTCCGACCGGACGTGGTTCCATTCACAACTGATATGTTCCCATTTACGTCGTTGTCTATATTCACTCTTTGGCTTGCCATGAATATACTAGGGTAATAATGAGGTCCCCTTGTTCTCTTTCACGGTTTTTGGGAGTTTTCTCTCCTCTACCACAGCCGTTTTCTCTTAGAAACAGAGTCGCCTTGGTAGTGAAAACAGCCGTTGGCCTGCTTGAGGCTCATCCGTCTTGGCCGGTGACTGTCTGTGAGGCAGTTCCTACGCCCAATGGTAGAGTGTTGCCACCATCCCCTCATATGGTTTGGCCCGCCAGCTGAGACGGTTACCGGGATATGGCGCTTGGAGCCACATATGAGAGTTGAGGTGTGGATGAGAACCAAAGGGAATGTCCACCCTCTTTGCGGGCGCAGCTGACATGTCCTCAGTCACTACACTCTATATATATATATATATATATATATATATATATATATATATATATATATATATATATATGTATATATATATATATATATATATATATATATATATATATGTATGTATATATATATATATATATATATATATATATATATATATATATATACATATATATATATATATATATATATATATATATATATATATGTATGTATATATATGTATATGTATATATATGTATATATATATATATATATATATATATATATATATGTATGTATATATATATATATATATATATATATATATATATATATATATATATATATGTATATATATATATATATATATATATATATATATATATATATATATATATGTATGTATATATATATATATATATATATATATATATATATATATATATATATGTATCATATATATATATATATATATATATATATATATATATATATATATATATATATATATATATATATATATATAAATATATATATATATATATATATATATATATATGTATATATATATATATATATATATATGTTTATAAACATATATATATGTATATATATATTATATCTATCTATCTATCTATCTATCTATCTGTATATATATATATACATATTGTGGAATATGACTTGATTTATTCTCACTTCCGACGTCTTATACGTAGCTCTTGACTAGGATTGGCATACTATGGCACCGTCTAATTAAGGGCATTGGAATGTATGACAATGGTAGGTTTAACTGTCGAATTGGATATAAAGTGTATGATAACAATCTTACGTAAGCATATAACCATAACATATTATTCGATCCCCCCACATTTTTTTAAACATGTTGCAATGAATTACATAATTATTTCTTCCGTTTTTCGTAAAATGT
>BOPN01000689.1:43522-48522 GCA_017312705.2 Penaeus japonicus | reverse complement strand
CTTTTAATATTTTGCGTCTTTTCTTGAGCGAAACCTCGAGAGGAAAACATTAATTTCATTCGTTCTCATGACGACGCTGGGTTATCATTTCCTGCTCTCGGGATGGCAAATAATTCCGTTTGCCGTAAACATACACTGCGCTGGATATATTTCACGATTTCCCCCTTTTTTCCAAATAAAGCTTTGTGAAATGAGTTATCGTCTGAGTATTTGGTTTTGAAGAGAACATTTGGGCGTATGCACTTCCTTATAAAAGAGAATATTAGATTTACTTTTTGACATTGGATTATGCTGCTGTCTTATTAAAGAAAGAAAAAAGAAAAAAGGGGGGGGGGGATGAAAGCATACGCAAAAGATTTGATAATTCTATGCTATATGTAAATCATTAGGCAATTATTTTTCATACTCCCGAAACAGCAGTATTTGCAGTCTTACTATATCACTCTCAATCGCATCATAAGTATGTCAGTAAGCAAACAAAGAGAGCAGTTGATATAAGTGATATAAGTAGAAATGATAGTAACCTGATCTGGTCTAATTAACTTTCTGATGATTTGACTTCGATATGAATCAAACTAAACGGGTAAGTCTAAAATATACTTCCGGTTCCTCTCGCACTTAACAAACCCATAGAAATATTTGAAAAAAAAAAAAAAAAATACTGCAAGAAAAATAAAAGAAACACAAATAATATACCGCGAGATATATAATATCTACAAGACCCTTTTAGATAATTCCGAATTGGTTTCCCCCGTGGGCGAGCTTAGCAAGTGCATTGCAACAGGGACCAGGCCGCCCGCACCACCTGTCAGATTTATCGCCGGCTTGTTTACATTGATTATGGCTTGAGGGAAGGACGCGGCTTAAAATGAATGGTCGGCTAAGTGTAAACAGACGGATATGTGCGGAGACAGACAGCACCGTGGAATATTGAACAATTAGGCAGAATGAGATGTAGGGTGAGTGTGGGAGTGAGTGGATGTGTGTTTGGGTGTGAGTTTGTGCGTGTATGTGTGTGTGTGTGTGTGTGTGTGTGAGTGAGTGAGTGAGTGAGTGAATGAATGTGTATGTGTGTGTGATTGTAAGTGTAAGTGTAAGCATAAATATAAGTATAAGTGAAGTGTAAGTAAGTGTATAAGCATAATTGTAAGTAAAAGTATGAGTATAAGTATAAGTATAAGCATAAGTATAAGTGCAAATATAGGTATAAGTATGAGTATAAGTTTAAGTTTAAGTTTAAGTTATTCACATTCACATTCACATTCACATTCACATTCACATTCACATTCACATTCACATTCACATTCACATTCACATTCACATTCACATTCACATTCACATTCAATAAGCGTAAGTGTAAGTGTAACTATAAGTGTAAGCGTAAGTGTAAGTGTAAGTATAAGTGTATGTGTGAATAAATGAAATGCTCAATAAGCTTAATGAATAACTTTACCTCATATCATCACAACTATGCATATTACCCAGTATAGTTTTTCCCTCGATATGATTCCACACGAAGTCACACGCTGAAACGCAATTAGGGCAATGCAAATACATAATTAATTCAGTACAGTGTGGAGGGCATTTTGATTGACAGCCGCAATCGTAGCTAAACGTGTTGCTTTTAAGGCCGCTCTGAATAAATCCGATAATAGAGAGGAAATGGAATTAATGTTGATGAAATAAGTCAATACACTCCTGTGTAGATCTTGGGTGTGGTAGATAGAGAAAGAGAGAAAGGAGAGGGAGATGGGAGGATAGAGAGAGAAAGCGAGGGAGAGGGAAGATAGGAGGAAGGTAAGAGGGAGAGGGAGGGATGGAAAGAGGGAGAGAAAGGGTAGAGGGAGAAAGAGAGGGAGAGAGAGGGGGGAAGAGGAAGAAGGAGGAAGGGAAAGAGGGAGAAAGAGAGGGAGAGGGAGGAAGGGAAAGAGTAGGAAGAGAAGAAAGGACTTCAGCAAAAGTCAAGGGCGTTTTCTCTATTTATTAAAGCGGTAGCGAAGAGATTAGCAACAGTCATCACATGGTCATCACTCAGAGCAGCACAGGGGGGAAGGTAATGCTGTGGTGTCACGGAGTGTTCTGCCTTCTCCTTCGGGAAACAGGTCAGGGATCAGCTGTGAGGAGGACTCGGGCCGCTTGCTCGACGCAGGAAACTTCCAAAATTCGCCCAGGGCGCACCTGCATACGCGCCGGCTTGGCTTGGGTCCTCGTGAGTCTGGTTGGCCTCCTGGGAGTGCCCGCAGCTGATAGGATCTCGGATCTGCAGGTGCCGGAGCGACAGTAAGGTCTGGTGCGGTCAGGGCGTCCCTTAGGGAATGGCTGAAAGGGATGAGTTTGTAGAATGCTGTTTTGTTGGTTGCAACTATATTGCGCTTAAGCTCGACTGATTGTGATTCTGTCTATGATTGTTGTTATAAGAGAACTCATATGTTGTGACCCTCTTTATAATCCTCAGAGAGAGGGAGAGTAGAGGAAAGAGGGAAAAGGAGAGGGAGAAGGAGTGAGGGAAAGAGGGAGATGAAGAGATAGAGGGAGGAAGAGAAAGAGGGAGAAGGAGATGGAGAGTGAGAGGAAGGAAGTGAAAGAGGGAGAAGGAGAGGGAGAGGGAGGAAAGGAAAGTGGGAGATGAAGAAGGAGAAGGAGGAAGGGAAAGAGGGAGAAGGAAAGGGAAAGAGTAAGAAGAGAGGGAGAGGGAGGAAGGGAAAGAGGAAGGAAAGGGAGAGAGAGGAGGAGAGTAACAAAGTAGCAAATCGCTCCCTGCAAAGCGTCATGCACAGATTGTATCATGCATTCTTAATGAGAAGAAATAGTGTCTTAGGCAGACTGATTAATGAACTTGGTATGGATAGATCATTACTTCATATTATCTATTCATCTTTGTATTTAGATGTGACCCTGAACACTGATTTTGATTTAGGGGAAAAAGGGGGGGGGGGAGGCTATATGATATTTAAGAAACTTTCATTATTTATTCGTGAGTAAAGGTTTCAACTACGTTATCGTGATGTGATTATAAAAAGAAGAAGAAGAAGAAGAAGAAAAAAAAAATAGGTCATGGGCAATAATAGTAATACTGTCTATCGAACCAAAGTTATATCGCTCGATACATCATTTATCAAGGTCCATTTATCCTGAACTAATATATAATTCCTCTGATACGAAATTATTCCATATGAGAGCAAAAACTTAAAAGGCTAAATAAAGATCTTTATGTATTTGTATTCGTTCTATTTTCCAGAAGTTGATGAAAAAAAAGAAAAAAAAAAGAGAAAGACATTGGGATATCTTATGTTCGCGAAGTAAAATTTGGATGAAGTGTTTCGACGAAATAAAAACACTTTTTGTATGACTTCCATCGCTTCAAGAAACTGTGCAGCGTTGGTTCGCTTCACTTGCTTTTCAACTCAAGATCAATCAACTTTATTAATATTGGATGCCGACTCCGCGAAAGAGGTGTTTAGATCGTTTATTGATATCAGAATACTTAATGTCATTTGAGAGAGTAAATATGAGATTTGGATCTTTCTTTTATGAGTCTCGAGTAGTATCTTATTCAACGTACTGCTTCTATGCTCTGTCGATTTTTATTTGTCTTATGCATAATAAAATATTGTTTTTATGATTGAGTTTTTCCCCTGAAATACTATGTACCACATACATTATGTACCAGGAAAAATCATGTATACTTATAAATTTATTAGAGGGATTCATAGTTGATGAACGTGCCTTCCCCTAGTGTATATTCCACAAACAGCAATGAATATAAAATGCTTTTTAATAGACACTGTTAGTTCTAAATATTTTGATCATTTGAAAATCGAAAAGAAGGGAACGATTATCCATCATTACTCACTAAAAAAAGAAACAAAAATAAGATAGAATAAATGAAAAATAAAATATGAAACAACTTAATATAATAAATAAATAATTATCCGTGAAAATATTTCTCAGTGTTCATTGGAATTTCCTGTTTATAGTGTTACTTCAGGGACGTGCATGACGGGGATCACGTCGCGTCATCAAGGAAGCTGAGATATAAGGATCATTCCATAGATCAGAGGAAGAGAAGGTCTTTGTATGTCACCTGCCAGACTCGAAGCTATGGCTGCAATCGCCTGCAGATGCAGCCTCCCCGAGGTTGGCATTCAACCAAATTCTTCTTATCCACTTATGAAACCTCTTCAGATATTCAAATATTCTGTTCATGTCCATTGCCATGACCGCAAGCGCAAGGGCTGATGGAAAGGGGGGAAATATGTTAGACTTAACCTTTCTTTTTAAGAGAAACCGATTATGATTTTTGGTTGTTTTCGCATTTTTTGTTTCTAATCTGTCGTTTTCTCTACTATTACGTCTTCTGTTTCTGAGGGACTACCGATATGGGTCTATGGTTTGAAACTGATCGATGTAGCGGAAAACAACATATAAAAAGACGAAGGAAGATGTAGAACATCTGAAGAAAATATCAGAGAAATGGTATGTGTGTGTGTGTGTGTGTGTGTGTGTGTATGTGTGTGTGTTGGAAAGTGTAAATACATGCCTGGCTATGTGTGTGTGTGTGTGTGTGGGGGGGGGGGGGGGTGTTGTCGAAAACTTGCATAGAATTTGATCTGTGAAGGACACTTCCAGTTCCCTTATTAATCTTTGAAGAGGAGGCTAAAGCTCTGCCGCATATCGTTGCAAAACTATCTCGAGGACAACGAGAGAAGTAACCACATATGTGTCTCTGTATATAAACATTGAGAAAAAAACAACAACAACAATGTGACGAGCACCATCAACCGACGCACATCGCCGCCCCCCCTCCCCCCGCCCATTAATTCCTAAGAAGAGGAATCTCACAGGATGAAGACAGGTCCGCCCTGTACCCGATTGAAGGCGGATCGGAGCCTTTGCGTATCTGGAGAAAGAGGGAGTTTTGGGCGGAGAATATCTTATCATTTAGTTGTATTGTCGTTTTTCTCTTTGGCTTTCTGAATGCAGTTTTATACATATATATA
>BOPN01000689.1:27500-30000 GCA_017312705.2 Penaeus japonicus | reverse complement strand
GACGGCAATAAATGTAAAGGCAGTGGAACAAGATTTAGAAGTAATTAGACATAGACAGTATCAAAACATCAAGAGCAATGCTACTGATAAATAGTCACAAAAATAAAGACAATAAACATACTACGACTATCATTATAAGTGATAATACTGCTCCTATCACTACTACCATATACATCTGCCCAGAAGCCACACCCCTCTTTCCGATCTAAAGCTTATTGGTTAATATGCAGCATTCATGTTGCTAGTCAAATGTCCTGTCTTAAATACACTCGACCCAGACGTACCTAACCCGCGCTGGATTGGCATTGATATCGGAAAACTCGACACATATTTCCTTTCTTTTCAGCTTAAATTTTATTTCCCAAGCCTTTTTTTAGGCATACCACACCAATCAGCTTAAAAATAGGAGTTCAAAAGGAATAGCTTTGCTTGAGAAGAACTTTATAATTAGTAACTGAGAAGCTTGGCCAGTTGCAATGGCTTTCTACTGATATATAGCTCCGTCCACAAAGAGATGACTGATTGTGGTTGTTATTCTGTTTGATGCTATCTGATAAATTACCATACACAGTGTTACTTTTTTTTACACTGTTTTACCGACCAGAGCACGGAAAAGTGTTTTGAAAATACAGAGCAACGCATTTCCTATCCGTATTTGGTAATTGTTGGGACGTGTGATGTAAATAACGGTATGGTTAGGTGTTTCTAGTCTCATTCTATGAGCAAGGTAGCCTCTTGTTTAATTGTATTTTTATGAAGAAACGTGTCGATCGAACGTCTCTGTCAAAGGTCGTGTTCTTGAGATGCGTATATTCACAGGCGCGTTAACAGTTTTATACAGTCAGACCTTTTCTTCAGCATGATAATGTTAAAATTACCTGTCATTTTACCTCCGTAAACGGTATATTTATCGAGCTCTATCATTTACATAATGATATAGAATACATGGAACTTGTGCACAATCCGTTTACAACGGACTATGCTATATCCATACAAGGAAACAATGCATTTACATGCAAAGACAATAATTTGGTGGTAAACGCAACGATACTTGACCATTTACCCCATTCGCCTTCGGCATATTAAGACTTTTAACTTTATTACAAGAAAGTATTATGATTAAGTAATAATAAATGGGAAGCAATTTTGCTTGTTTTTGAAGTGTTACCACAATGATTGTGTCCAGCAGATCTGCACAAAAGAATGACATTTATTTACATTTTCATATGACTTTTATATTTATAATGCACTCAAAATATAGATATAAGATAACCCGCTTTGCTATTGTTATACATATTCGCTATTAAATTGGTATTAGGAATTAAAAAAAAAATATATATATCAAATTTATTAAGTTCTCGTAATGTTCGATTGCTAAAATGATGCGCAAAGGTGTTTTCACAGATCATACGCTGATTCCCAGGAATGGGGTGCCGAAAGTGAAAACCATAAAGACACCTTCTACCTGTCTATGGACAACTTACAGCCAATGGAAATGACGGCGCATTGATCTACAAGTGTAGGAGAGAGTCGTGGACTTGGAACAGATATGAAATGAAGTTATTATAACAACGGTGACTATATAACTACAGTGACCGAGGACGCAATACTTAGGAGACTACTAACAGCAAGAACAAAACACTCGGTAATAATAATATTTTGGCTGATTTATAATATGAATGATGTTACCACTACCACTGTTAATACTAATATGAAATAGGATGACAATTGTAATGATGAGGATAATACTGATATTTTGTTAATCATTATAATGATTCTATTATTGATTCTAATATAGCCTAATTAGGATAATGATAACAATTACTATGGCAAGTGATACTAATGAATAATAATAATAATATGAATAATGGCAATGATTAATAATGACAGTATTTGTAGTAATAATGATGTCATTAATAACATATGTAATAATTATAATGATAACAAGTACAATAATAATAATGATAATTATGATACTAATAATAAGGACCATGAAAATGATGATACTAATAATAATGACAATGAAAATGATGATACTAATAATAATGACAATGAAAATGATGATAATTATAATAAAATTATATTACTAGCAATGATAATGATACCACAGCTACTAATTCCACACTACTACTGGCGACAGTAATAATGATACAATAATAATAATAATGATATAAATGTATTATTCATGATGATTAGAAACAATAAGAGCAATAGCTAAAGCTGAAAAACTGTTCTTATCTCTCACCAGACCAAATTTGTGAATTGGGTTTTCTGCCATTTTATTAACATGGAGGTTGTCATTCAGTATTAGCCATAATTGTAAGGGTAATGATTATATTAATGATGACAAAAATAACTGCATTATAATAACAGTGTTAGTAATATGTATGTCAATAGCATTGCTATTATTAATCTTGGATCAACTAGCAAATCATGAGTTTTTGAAACCACTGTGGTTCAGCTTTTGCCTTTCTGGATCCACATATTCAATATGCTGGCA
>BOPN01000689.1:0-20000 GCA_017312705.2 Penaeus japonicus | reverse complement strand
CATATATATAACATAGGACACTAGCACAGTCCAGTACTGAGTTTACACTAGATTATTCATACTTGGCTTCCAATTCTTTTGCATCACAGAGAAGCAATAATTTTATTCATTACAATTATGGAACCATAAATTCATTAATGATAGTATCCAAAACCTGAAAATTATTCCTGTGATAATTATTTCTTTTTTATTCTGACAAATGGCCACTTCTTAGGCTATACTAAGCTTTTTATCTAAATCTTATATGGTTACGAGAAAATACATACCAAGCATGGTATACTTTTTATTATTCTTTTTTTTCTAACTTGAAGAGACTTTGTAATTTTTTCTGCACATTAATAATTTTATGGTAAATGTTTATACGAGATAGTGTGTTCCCCTCCATGCCTGTTGACACCCCAGAAACCTCCACTAGATACATTATGGCAATGTAGAACTTGAAGACATTCTTGGCAATCTATCATCAAATAAAGAACCTGTCCAAGTGGTCAGAATGTGTGATGGATTTGGATTTCCTTCTTTTTTTCCAGGGCACAAAATATGGAGGCCACTTTGATTGCTTGATTCTGCATCTCTGTGGTTAGAAATTCAGATTCTGCTCTATCCATCACGGACTACAACAAATCTCAAGTTGATTTGGATAGAACACAGTTAATAATAATAATAAAAAAAAAAAAAAAAAAAATCCTGTTATGAAAGACACTAGACATGACTTCATTTGACAATGTAGGTGTTGATGAGAATTTAGTGATCTAATTTCATTGGCCTCATAGTGACTATATCAGTCAGGCTATATGAATACCTGTGATGATCTCTTTTTTTCATCAATTATGTATGCTTTTCTTTGAATAACTACTATTATCACATCTAGCACAATTTGCTTTTTTATTATTCCTTTTCTTTTACCCAAGCTGCAGTTAA
Source organism: Penaeus japonicus (assembly GCA_017312705.2). Classification (NCBI taxonomy): domain Eukaryota; kingdom Metazoa; phylum Arthropoda; class Malacostraca; order Decapoda; family Penaeidae; genus Penaeus; species Penaeus japonicus. The sequence goes on along the minus strand of BOPN01000689.1, from coordinate 19,079 downwards.
TAGGGGACTTAGCCTAATTACTGTTAAAGTAACTGCAAGCATAACCTACAGCTAATCCAACTGAAATAATAGTAATCACTCAACAATGCATATCTGATACTAAAATGTTAGTTTTAGTTGAGGATATTTGATATGGGTAAATGACAATCATTTGCTTTAGTAATTTAAATAAATTTACATTTATTCTTAAACTGTTGATGAAGGAATTACCTACAAATCATTCTGTATAATAGCCACACTCATTTAAAATTTATGATCAGTCTCAACAAAAGGTGCAATTCCAACTTTAAACCATTTTAAGCTTTCCCCCCCGATTTACCCGATTAATAAGGTCCGAGATGGAGCTTAGACCGCCTGGATGGGCTATCCCAGAGTAAAGTGATGCACGAATGCATATTTGGTGGACGGAGCACTTTTGACATTATATCAATAGCTCCATTCAATCCTGAAGTGTCATTTGTAATGAGATCTACACCTAAGTCATCATCATTCCGACGAACGAGGCACTGCCAGCCTACCCTGTCCCCGAGAGGAGCCCTGAGCATCCCCTCTGGGCGCTGCGGCCGGAGTGGAGTCGCCCCAGCGCTGACTCATCACGAAGACCATGACGAGGACGACGTTGGCGAGCAGACACAGGCACAGGTAGATGACGGCATAGATACTCAGTCTTGACAGCTTCGTCATCCTCGAGCCAAGGGAGACGAGCAGCATCCAGCAATCCATGTCATGACACCGATCTCATCATCTCAACACCACAACAAGAGCAAGCTGCTGAGCAACATTGAGCGATATATTCTGAACAGGCTACAATTGTCCTTAAAAAAACGAGCCAAGATAACTACATGAAATCAGATACATTGGATATTTTTGTTGCACTTATATTTAAAGTAGAGCAATATAGAGTCAGGTGACTAACCTGTGTTACAGGTTGCAGCCAAGTCGAGTTGCACGCGCAAATCATATGGTTTTAGAAGAAAAAGAAAAATACTAACTTCACTGAAAAAAATAGAAATGCGCACAAAGCATTGTGGCACTCTATGCTCTCAACATCCAACCACCTGACATGAGTTGGCATTCGCAATAATGAATACTTACCGCTGTAATCTCAATGAATTGCATCCTTCGTCTTAAAATTGCCTACAGTTTCTTTTGCTTACGGAAGTTATAGGTTTCAGGGGGAAATTGATATTCTACATTGTTTGTGGTCTTATATAGGATATTTTTATTTATTTATTTATTTATTTATTTTTATTATTATTATTATTATTATTATTTTTACATTTCAAGAACTGCGCGATGTGAACTCGCTCAATAAATAAATATCATTGATATTATATATTCGCCTACACATTGCGATCACCGATAACGCCCAACAAATCGATAAATGAACCATATAAACAATAAAAAATACTAATTAGACTAACATCAGTTTGTAAAGAAACATTTAAAACTAAAACCAATAAATCAGCTGTAAAGGTCAGAAAGTTCAAAAGACCTTTTATTACACTGTAAACTCCACTAATTGGTTAGGAATACAGATCGCATAATAACACGGAGGAATGCGATGTCCGTAGAGGTGAGAGACACTAACAAAATTTACTTTTAAAAGAAAAATATTATTTTTAATTGTATATTTAAACCAGGGAATATGCAGACATATGAGGTTGAAATCAGTGTGTTTACATTAAATTGTAATATACTTTTTGGGAATAGTTTCTTGAGGAAACATGGTATTTTCATGATTTATGTAATAGATCAGTGGGATTGGACAACCATACTGGCTTTCAAATTGTATTTTTCTTTTTGGAATCGTGTTGGTTGGGATTACTCTATACCAGCTTGAAATTTTGCTCAGATCTAAGGCAGCAGTAGTACAATATCAAGTGATTACGGCAGCCTACGTGCCTTTCGTGCACTGGCAAAGGATAACTAGTCTCCTCCATATATAGTTTGGCATTAGAGCTCATACTGGTTCCATATTTTCTAATAAATCACTAGAGAGGTCTATAAACTGTCTATTATTCAAATGCATATGATGAGAGGGTTGTTGGCCTTTCCTGGAGCACTGAAGATGCAGAGGCTACCAGCAGACTTCCTGGTGTCTGGAAATATACTATATACAAATATATATAAATATACAGCATATGAATATACAATGATGATAGATCCACTAACATTAACATTTATTTTGAAATTATAATAAAATTTCCATTTTGCAGTGGTAACATGAGAGTAATAGTTATCAAAGCCATTGCTGGTTAATTAGGGGCAGGGTCAGTCCATCAGTTCACCCAAATGGGTATTTGACCCACTCAGTTTTGCCAATCTAGGGGCTATCTATTGCCCAAGTAGGTAACCTGTCTACCTTTATACAGTAGGCTGAAACCATTCCTGTTAGTCATTTCATTATATGACAAGAAAACTGGGTCTTGATTGTTAGGTTAGGGAGGAAAGAGAATAAAAACTTGGATAAATGGAGGAAAAAGAGAAAATGCATGATACTCCAAAGTTAAACCATATTACACACACATTATATACATGTAGTTTTAGATGATCCATGACAAAGTATCTACATAACTTAAGTGACAGTCTTACCTTTCAGGGGATAAGCTATACTATCCACTTAAATCATCATTGGGGATTAAGTGCTTGTAGTCCATATACAGAAAACACTACAGGTTTTGATGATTTTTGTAAGGATAGTACATAACGAACATACCTGTAGTTATCTAAGTATGGACTGCTGCTTGGGATTCATTGACATTACAAGATGAATTGAGTAAAGTGGAATGATACCGATACATAGTGGCTGCCCCCCAAAATGTTTATAAATCTGATAGTAAAAAACCTTAATGTTTATTTTAAGGTTTCTTCTTGCTTTGTTGGTCCATAACAGGCAGGTGGAGCATGTTATCTGCCTAGTGCCTATCCTTGGCTACCAACATCTAATTCAGGCTCAGGCTTTCATAGAAAGAGGAAAAATAATAGATATTTATTCCAGCTATAATTTCTCCACTCCTGCACCCTTTCAGGGGCTTAAAACTGTAATCAGATTGCATAGAATGGCTTGCAAAAGCATAGATTAGGTCTAATTCCAAGCATAACCATAGAGAAAAGAAACTTCTTAGCAACATGTCAAGTTGATAAATGGAAGTCCTCCTGGAGACAGTCCACATCACCATTTCTTTAAAGAGGTCTTGGTATCGCTTCTTTATAGAAACCATTTGAACAAGACTAGATATAATTTTATGTCCTAAGTAATGCTACTATTGCATGTTTTAGGTAGTAGATAATTTGTCAGATATCTTAGTGTCTGACATTCCCAGTTCTACTTGTTTTTTTGTAGCTTATTTTGTACTGATGCAAGTAGAATAATAGGCTTACAAAGTGTGTGCATGAGTAGAAGATGATGGCTAGAGAAGCGATGTATGTAATTCCTCTCTCAATGAAACCAAAAGGCTTCCTGGTAGGACTTGAGTTGATGGATGGTAGATAGGGGTGAGCACATGAGGATTACATTATTACATATTCATTTACAAGGAACATCTTGTAATGATTCAATTTGCATTAAACATGTGAACCTTTTGCTGCCACTGCATATGTAATTCCTAGGTCCATTTCAGTTTGGTAAAGAATGATGAATACAATAGTGTCACTTACAATTGATGTAAGATATCAATCAGTGCTGATAGATAAGCCATCATTTGAAAATTTTGAGCCTGTCTTTTCATTTTTATATATGAAGCCACTGATGAAATTCAAATACAATGAATATAATGTATGACTGAAAAAATTATGATAAATTAAAGTATTGTAATTAAGAGGTAAAATGCTAAACAGATATGATAACGTCTATTTATTTCACTATTCTTCTTCTTTTTCTTCTTCTTTTTCGTATTATTATCATTGTTATTATTATTATTATTATTATTATTATTATTATTATTATTATTATTATTATTATTATTATTATTATTATTACTATTATTACTATTATTATTATCATTATTATATTTAAATGATGGTAATCTTACCTTGATTTGTTTCAGGCTGAGAGAATAACACAAAAGGTGATGGATTCAAACTATAACCTATGTAGTTGATGTATCTGCATCCCGAAAAGGGGTTATCATCTCTGAAGAAACCTCAAAATCTTAGAAACATCATGGAAGGGAGAAGAAAACAAGATGACCCTGCTGTGGGTTCTAAAGCACAAGTCAAAGATTTATTGACTCACATGGACCCCATGATATATTTAGCTGGAACAGCAGACAACACTTCAGAGATGTTATCCTACTTAGCTGACATGGATCCAGCCTTTCACAAATTGGAGCTAGTTAAGAGCTTGAGAAAGTTTATGCGAGAGAAACTTAGTACAAATATTGAAAAATATGTTAATGATTATTTACAAGAACAGAAAGGAAAAATGAGATCTGAGAACCCTGTCGATAGTCTTGTTGAGCAAGTAACTTCAAGTGAAGAATTTCCTGACCTTGTAACAGGTATCAAAGAAAACCTCGAAACCTCAGTGCTTGATATTACTAACCACTTTGATGATGAAATAGTTACAGGGATATTTGCAGAAGAAGAGGATGAACTGGCATACAATGTTAGTCCAAATGAATCCAGTGAATCATCTCTCAACTCTTCTCTAAACCAGTCGGGTTTGCTGTTCTTACATCCAGCTCAGTATCAGAACATAGCTAAGAATTTTCAAGTCAAAAGGGACTTGCAGGGATGGATTGATTCCTTAAACATATTAATTGCAGTAACACCTGGAGAACCAGTGATGCAGGACTGTTGGCCAGATATCAAGAGAGGACTAAGAGAATGTCTTTTTGAAGATTCAGAAGAGATTTTTGAGAAGTCTCTCAAAGTCCATAGCAAAATACTTACATCACAAGTACATAATGCTGTGAAAGAGGCTTACTTAAACCTCATTGAGGCTATAGCAGGATTTTATTTGTCCAAAAGACTAATCAATAAGATTCCTCTAAAGGAAGAGTCAATTGATTTGAAAACTTGTGAAAAAGTTTTAAGGATAATTAAAATGCTAGTAGAATTTCAGAAGGAACTTCCTCTGTTATGGATACGTTATCCCGAAAGATTCATTGATGACATGGTAGAGGCAACATTTAGCCTCTTAGCATTGAATCTTGGTAATAAGGACAGTAAACATGCAAGTGTATTTGACCTCTATTCTATCATTGACCCACAGGCACTATGGTTTAGAAACTGGGTTCATGGACAGTGGGGAAGAAACAAGACCTTCTCTGCTATGAAAAGCAACTCAGTTGTACTGTTTCATTCTGTGTCATTTTGTATTCGGCATCTAGAAAATGAATTCGGAGATCTAGAAGCAAATACAGGTGATATGTTGAATATAAGTATTGTGTATCATTTGAGGTTCACATTTTTCTTGCATTTCATTATGTCTGTCATAAGTTTTTCTGATGGCCGAAAGCTCTTTCCAGTGAATGTATCATCAAAAGAAGAACTGGTGACTATCCAGGGAATCATTCAAATGCTTGTGAAGGCAATAGATTTAAGAGCATCTAAACCTGTTATCATGGAAATCAGTACTCAGTTCCAGCAGTTTTGTTCTCAAGATGAACTGAAATGCTGGATACTGTGTGATTCTGGTGTTGTTGAATCACTTCTTCAAGAGGCTGGTACTTTAGAGGTTTTGTTGAGTGAGAAAAAAGATGACATTAGGCAGATGGAAATACCATCACCATTTGTCCAAGCATTTCTTTCAATTATGGAATCAATACTGTCTACTCAGATGGGCCAGAAATATTTGCTACTTGGGAGGAAGAGAAAACCCAGTTCTAAATCTGGACTTTCAAATGTAACAAGCAGCCCAGCACATGAGATTATGGATTTTATTCTTTCCCTTTTAAGAAGTAAGAATGTAAGCTCAAATTTAAAGAGACTCTGTATATGTGTCAGCTGCTCCCTGATATCCTCACCCATAGGAGTCCACATCTGTATTGAACATCCTCTCTTTGAAAATCTCATTGAGTACCTCCAAGAAAAAAGTGATTCCATTTCACCTCAAAAATTACCACGAGGAGATGCACCAAGAGAGAGTGAACCCTTGCATCTTAGTATTCCTCAGTCTCTCCCACTCTTGACTGCTTTACTTTTCTCATACAAAGGCGTGTTTCTGCTCGAGAGTAAAGGTGTGTTATCCCTAGCAGTCACTCAAGTAATCTCAGAAATGGCCAGGAGAGGAGATATTAGCATGAGGGTCCTCTCTTATATCTGCAGCTCTAGTAAAGGTAAGGAAACACAGGCACGTGCACACATATGTATATAATATATTATATATATTAACAACTTTAACCTTTCAAACTGTTTTCATGAAATATTCTAATTCTTACAATGTCACTCTAAGAGATTTTAAAAATAATTCTTTTAATTTCAGGTTGTTCCCTTATTGGGAGTCTTAACATTCTTCGACCTTTCTGGAATACTTTGTGTTGCAAATTGAATCAGTTGGATGAATTACCCTGGCCAGAACCTGAGGAAGATCATGAGCAAGATATAGTTGGGGCAATGGCTCCTCTTACAGTCTTTACATCAACTTTTCAAGGTATTTTCAACTTTTAACCCTCTCTGGACGGGTGGTACACTTCTGTACCGCTCATTCAAAAGCCCAGTGGCCGGCTGGCACAATATTGTGCCAGCCATTTAATTGATTTAGGCCTAAGCGCTCGAAAGCCCCGGCATTGTGACATTCAAGGCTGGAATGCCCCCGTCGTGAGTGGGTTAAGATATTTAAGTGAGTTTGCAGATTGCATGTAATATTGATTATTGGTAGAATACAAATTATTTAATTTCCAATAAATGTCAAATAGAGTTTGTATTTACACTTAGAATTAATGATTTATAAGTCTGTGTGAGACAGCATTTCCTGTTATACTTGCAGGTACAAAGCTCCTCTTTAGTGAGGAAGGACTCCGTGATGTTTTATTGAAGCCACTCTTCTCTGATGATGAAATGCTGGAAGAAACCCACTCTATTGCCTTACAACTCCTTAGTTCTGCCACAAGTGTCTTGGATTCAGTTGCTTTTCTTCAGGCATCATTTAAATATCAGGTTTGTTTTTCTGGTTTTCTGACTTTTTAGTGATTCTGCTAAGTTCATAAGTCTATGCAATAATGGATGATACAGTGTTTTTTTCCTGTCTGTATGTAATCATTCTTTTATGTATTGATTTCAGGAAAAATTACTTTCACAACAACAATACATGCAGTCGAGTGATGGGACTGCTGTTATTGTGGATGAGAACTCAATTCTGAGAAATCATATCCTTGTAAAATCGTACATGTTAGGCGGTAATGGAGAGAGATGGGTGCCTCCTATGGTCATTGAAGAGGTTACATCAGCAAGTATGGTAAGAATTTTCTTTTGTTTTTGTTTCTGTTGATATCTGAATATTTCTAATGAGTTTGTTGATATATGTCATCATTTGTATTCATATTCATATATGCAGGTTTAAGGAGAAGTGGGATTTTAATTCAGTGCACTTGTATGAATGAAAATCATTATTTATTCCCATATCTCTTAAAAGTAAAGAATATTTGTCTGATAGTATTTATCTTTGATATATTGGCAATTTCAAAAATATTTTTCTCTCTTTTTCAGCCACCTTTATTCATTCAGTATCCTCTGCCTAGAGAGTACACCCCAGAGAAGCCAATCAAATCCATGCATAAAAAACAGAATGATGTGTGGAGATTCCTCACCGACACGCGGCATGGGCTGCATGATATAGGGTGGCTAAACCACTGCCGTAAAGCTGTTCGCACTGTCCTCATGTCTGGAGAAGATATTAAGGTTATTTATATGTTTCATTAAAGGGTTCTATATTTTGGTGAATGAACTATTGCCTGATTATTATCAGGTAATAGTCTCATCAGTTATGATAATTTTGAAGCCATTTCTTTGCTTTTATGACAATGGAGTAAGTGATTTAATTTTTATCTGAAGATGTTTCTATCTTTTATTTTCTTTGCATATTATTTTATGTTTGTATTAGTTGCTTGAAGAAACATTGTTTTTCTTTTATTATGTAGCTTTCAGAAAATAGCCAAATTTTGGAAATTGCAATGAATAAAAGTATGATATCTATTTCATGTAAAATGGCTAGAAATTGGAGAGTACCATCCTTGCTATATCTGATTTCAAAATGGCTTTATGTAAATCAACTGGGATTCGATTATATGAAAATATAAAGTATAAAGTCTCCAAGGTGTAAAGTGTATACAGAGCTTTAATCTTTATGGGAATGGTGTTGATTCCATTAGGTACTAGATAAAAGGAAATAAGGAATGTAAAGCTTAACCCTTTCCCGACGGGGCACGCATTACGTGAAAACCCCTATGCCGGGCGATTGCAATATTGCATTGTAATCGTCACACTGGCATGACGCCCCGGCATCAGGAGTTTGGCCGTGTCACACGCGTGTGACTCACTGTCGTCATTGGGTTAACAAGTCAATAATTTATTGACCTACATGGACCCTATGATATATTTAGCTAGAACAGCAGACAACACTTCAGAGATTTTATCCTAGTTAGCTGATATGGCTCCTGTTTTCCACAAATTAGTAAAGAGCATGAAAAAGTTTATGCAAGAGAAACTTTGTATGAATATTCAAAAATATGTTAACCCTATGACGACGGTGCATCACACTTGTGTGACCCAGCCAAACTCCCGATGCCGGGGCGTCATGCCAGCATGACGATTACAATGCAATATTGCAATCGCCCGGCATAGGGCTCTTCGCGTAGCGAGTGCCCCGTTGGGAAAGGGTTAATCATTCCATTTGTTACAGTGAAGAGAGATTGTGAAGGCATGGCTTAACTTGCATTATTTGTTCTCTCTGGATGCTTTTTGAAGGGGAATTTAAAAAGAAAAGTACAATAATAACAAAACTTTATTACCTTAGAATTGAACTAAAATGTAACAGTTTCTATAGGTCTCGAAGAACAGTGTTTTGTCCTGCACCCTCCATCATTTTTTTTATGGTGTTTTCTTGTGCAGTTATTGATATTATTGTTAGATAGATTAGTTGTAATAGTGTCAGTAGTGATTTTAAGTTATTTTTTTTACACACAAGTATTAAAACAGTGAAAGACTTAAGTCCATGACTTCTAATTCACAAAACTTTAAAGCCAAAATACAACCCCTTTTAAGCTCATATATATGACCATATTTCTTACAGACTTGGCTCGTAATGGATATTGTAGAACGCGCAGTTCGTGCACTTTTGACATCAGCTGAAGAATTATTACCAGGATCCCCATTCATTCCTCCAGCCTCGGGTGGGGTAGTTACCACGTCCTCATCTGGGGGCTCGTCTCCTAGTGGTCTTGGCATGGGGCAAGACATGTCGTCAACACTAGTTTCTCAGATGATTTCGGATCCTGATGATAAGTTGACAGTAATTACTGGCACACAACTTGCTGCTTTGGAGCTTGTTTTGAGGTAAATGATGCTGGCTTGCTCATGATGATATATATTAGAAAAATTATAGGAATATTCCAAGTTAATCAACATTAACTTGACATTAAGCTATCACTGTACCGGAAAGAAAAGTCTTAAGTGATGTTAAAATGTATACATAAAATATTCTGTTCATATTTCAAGAAAATTATAAATCAGAAATTAATAAGGAAAGTTTGGCTTATTCAAATACATAAGTTTGTATAACAGCAGCCTAGAACATAAATAGAGTGAATGTATATGTGTTGGAAGAAGAATCACTTGATATTTAATGATTGCTATTGGTTTAGGTTGCAGCCAAATAAATTGGTACATGGAACTGCCTCTGTTTTCTATGGTATCAGGATATATAGATTTTATTTTGGAAAGACGTTACTAATGAGTTAGTAAACTGTGCCTATTCTTTCAGGTATGGAAGTGACCTTCAGGTATTAACAGGCAGTGGACTTGTTAAAGAAAATCTCATAAATCTCTTGAAGTTTACTCAATCAAACATACTTTTGTCAACATCAGAGAAAAGCGACTGGTTTACCATGGCTTTGTTTTTAGTGTTTGGTGGAAACCCTGACAGGTGAGTTGACTCTCTAGAAAACTTTTATTCCTTATATGGTTATATTTGATATTACATTCTCCTTCGACAGATTACAGGATAAAGTGCATATAGGTTTACATTATTGTTATTATTACTATTATAATTTTTATTATTATTATTATTATTATCTCTATTAATATTTTTATTAACATTATCATTATTATTATTATCATCATAATTATCTTTATTATTATCATAATTATCTTTCTTCTTCTTCTTCTTCTTTTTCTTCTTATATATTTTTTTCCTTATATTGTAGTAAATTGGCTGTTTAGTAATTCTGTTGATCTCATATTATACAATATAAACATTAACCTTCACTTTTAGAATCATGGCATTCTGAATCCACTTTCAACTTAGTAAACCCATTTGATTCCTTAACCCAGTCATGACGGGGGTATTCCAGCCTTGCATGTTACAATGCCGGGGCTCTTGAACGCATAGGCCTAAATCAGTTAAATAAACGACGCCGTATGGCGCACCCAGCGAACGGGCCTTGAAGGCGCGGTACCGTAGTGTACCACCCGTCCCGAGAGGGTTAATCTATTATTTGAAAGTAGTTTCATATTTTGATAGGCCAAACTATCCAGTCTGGCTGTGCTTTCATCCGCCATCACCAATGCTTCCAGATGCCAGTCAGTCCTCCTAAACATGAGTGGTCTTCTGATAGGAGGCATCATGTGGCCTTCCTTTTCTGACTCCCTGATGGCTTCTCATGAACTACTTCCTGGAGAAATTACTCTTGCGGGGATCATCCACAATGTTCAACTGGTAATGAGCATTGAGCTCCCGATCCTCTTCATGTCAATACAGGTAAGTTTTTCTTGATATGATTGGACTGCATCAATGTGTGCATGTATTTTTCTTTGTTTAGTTTTTTGTTGGGTCTCAGAATGAGTGGTAGATATTTTGCAACTCCATTACTATATTCCTGGTTGTAGAAGCATTTATATTTTGGAAGTGTATGTGGGCATTTTTTTTATGCTATCAATGTAATAGTTTTAAATGTGAATGTTTAAAAAGTGATTTTATTATATCTACTCTGCTATTTTATGATTACAATTAGAACATTAATTTCATGTTAATTGTTAAACTATCATTTGAAATTAGGAATAGAATATTAGCACCATAGTATGTATTACAAAGTGAAATATAACAACCAATGTTTAATAAGAAATTATTTAGCGATGATATCATGGTAACTTCATAGATAATTAATTTCATGGAGGAAAATATGTATACCTATTGGACTTTCCCAACTCAGAATATAATTTTCTACAGTTCCCAATTTGGAAAACTAGCTGACTGATTATTTTTGAAGGTGTGGAAATTATTCAGGATGCAGGAATTTGCTCACAGATTTTATAGTTACTCATTTTGAAGATAGAAATTTATTTACCATGCGAACTAGGATAGTGCAGGTATCCCAGTGAAATATTCTAAATTAAGAAGAAGCATAAGTAAAATGTTTGAAGTTGTCAGTAAAGAGTTAGGACAACTTTGATTAAATATAAGTTAGTACAGCTATAGTTCAGGGGACCAAAGTATGGTTTAGTTGTAGTTTCATTTGTATTTGTGGATTAGAATTATAAACAATTACCATGTGAATGGAGCCATTTTATGTATTTAAAATGTATTTAAAATAAAGTGCACTTTTCAGTTTTACTTGACTAACTGTAAAACAGTATCGGGAAATGTGGATATGTCCCACCCTAAGTTCATTTTTCATTGTTAACCTATTGCGCCTGATGACCTAACTGGCAGTCAGGAGAGGCTGTCCATGAGGCTGGTGGCGCCAGCTAAAGATTAGAGGGACGGGGAATGTGTTCCTCGGGCAGTGCAGACTAGCTTAGAGAATATTTTTCCATAAATCCATTACAAAATGTGGGTTTAGGCTCACTTAGGGACCCTATAACTCTGAAGCAAGCGCCATTACAACCATAATACTTCTTTACTATGCTGACACATCAACTATGAGCAGATCCCTATGTCGCGTCATGTATGCATTGACACCTGTACTCAATGGATTAAACCACTATGGCTTAACTTTTCCTTGATGGGAATTCACTTTCTCTCAGCCACCTAGGTAACTGAGTGTGGCATCTGACCATCATAGTCTGAACATTTGTTATTTGATATAAAGTAGATAGGCAGTGGAAGCCTTTAAGGACTGCAGTGTCATTCAAGAGTTTTATAAATTCCTGACAAGGTTCTCTTGGGCATCATTTTCAGAGATATCTAATAAAGCACGGAGTAAAGCTGACTCGCTGTTATTCAGAATAGCAAATGAAAGTCAACTGTTAAATTTAGGTCAAATGGAGTTTAAGCCATTGCTGACTGGGCGCCTAATGGCCTAACTGGTTGTCAAGGCGGGTGGTCTATGACACTAGCAGCACAGGCTAAAAATTAGAGGGACGGGGAAAGGGTTTTCTCTGCCCTCCGGGTAGCGCAGACTAGCCCAAACAATATTTTTCCATAAATACATCATAAAATACGAGTTTAGGCTGACTTTAGAACCCTGTAGCTCTGGAGCTAGCACCATTACAGATGTAATACTTTCTGACTGTGTGCTAGCTTTAACTGTCAGCAGATCCCGATTTTGCTTTATGTGTGCATTGACACCCGTATCTTAGGCCTAATCGTTGCAGACATGTATGTCTTGACACCCATATGCAATGAGTTAATAGGCAAAAATTAGATAAGTTATAGTTTGTTGACTGAATATGATTCTTTGCAGTATGATTCTCAATATATTTCATAGGAAATTTCTCTATCTCAGCTATGCACTACTCTATCTGCAATTGTTCTGCATAGTGCTTTCCCTTTTAACAATGTATGTGGTTCTTTATCTGCAGAACTTGCAAAGTGGTTTTGTGAAAATGCAAGCCATTGCTATATCTTTATAAAAACATTTCCTTTTACTAGAGGATGTTAATAGCCATCAGAGGTTAGAGTTTTAGATAATCATTCAACAGTTTTAAGAATCAAAGCATTGTATAGAATTGAAATTTTATAGATAATATTTCCTATATCACATTTTGAAAGAGCAGATTTTGGATATTCATATGTAGTCATATAGGGTAACATTCTAGTCTATACTGGACACCTGGTTGCAGTATAATTCTTTACTACAAAAATAATAGTTAATTTAACCAGGGAAAATGTTGTTAGCCATGACCGTTTATTGTATTGTAAGCTTAATTTTATTTCCTAAAGTTTACAAAAAATTTATAAAACCCATTCACTATGAATAAGAATGCTTAATTTGCAAAGAGGGAAACATTTGTAATTTGTATTTTTAATATTAAAACAGTATACATTGTTCTAATTATGTAGCACATTCTTGTAGTTATAATCATTTCCATTTTTATTCTAACAGAAAAGTGACACCTGTCTCTGGAGTGTTGTTGGTGAGTGGGTGCGCTGTATATTCCTGGGAGTTTTGCCCTGGAATGAAATCTGTCACTACCTACTGCTAGTGTTACTTCAAGGTCCTGATTATGCTGTTTACTTTGTAGTAGCTCTCCTCAGGCATATTCAGAGTGTGATCAACAAACATGCAGGTTCACCTAAATCGCTGGTTGTCTTGCAGGTAAGATTATACAAGTTATTAATTTATTCAGGGATTGTGGGTTAATTTTGAAATAGAGTTCTTGATAATATAAGCATATTAGCTTGTGAGTTCAAGTAGCTGTCACTGATTTTAATGATAAGTGACAAGTCAAAGTTTTCATGAATGTGCAGTCTGTTTTTTATGGTCAGAGAATATTAATTTTCTAATCTTGCAGAAGATATTTCATTCTTGAGCTATAAAATTCACTCAGTAGAAACTTGACAGTAGCCTGCAGCTTTGTCATTTTATGATAAAAATAAAGTGCTAAAGATATATAATCATCATATGAAATATGAAGGTGAATGGGGTCGAGGGGGGGTGAGGAGAAAAAGAATGAGGAGGAGAATGAGTAGAAGAAGAATAGGGTGGGGAAGAGTGAGGAGGAAGGAAAGAATGGGGAGATGAAGAATGTACAAAGGGTAGTGAGTTTTTTGTTGGACTAGATGAGAAATTAAAGTAAATATTTCTGTGAAATAAATGCAAATTCTTTTCTCTGCAGACACTATCAATAAATGGATGGCGTGCTGGTGATCATCTCAATTTCATGGAGGTTCTGTCTCGTCGCCACAGAAGAACTGTCTTGCCAGCTCTCTTGACACCCTTTAGTAAACTACGTCATCAGTACACCCCGAGACAACTGTAATCAACATGTGCATAAATTTCAGAAATGATGATGATTTATATGCAAAATATTGTTTTTGTTATAGGGTGGTTTTAATTATAAAGAATTTTTGTATCATTTTTATTTATGATATTTTATTTATGATATAAATACTGTACACAAGGTACATGACTAGTCAATGATGTTTCTAATATATTGCCAGTATTAGGTATATTGTTCTTGAGAATGGCATCATGAGAAGTTTTAAAAATATCATAAAGGCTCAGTATTGCCAAAGAAAAAATGTGTAAAGAAAGCCAGTAAAAAATGAGGCTTTTCTCATTTTTCTCAAGCTATGTAGATCAACCCATTGCAGATGGGAATAGATTTGCTTGGCCATTCCCCAGGATGGGCACTAGCACCACCTGTGTAGCACCCCAAATGTTTTTTATTTCAGCACAAGGAAACTTCACATGACAGTATACTAGAGCCATATTTGTGTTCATCTTTTTTTGTGTTTTACTGTATTGTGAGACTTGTATGTGCTATATGACAGGCTTTATCAATGTTGTAGTAATCTAAAATTGTAGCTCATTATGTTATTTATACTGAGTGTGATGAAACTACTGCAGTTTTATGGGGGAACAAAGAGCAACTTTTTTTGTATTTGTGTACTTTCATAAACAAACATGAAAGAAATAACCATCCACAGTAGAGATTACTTGAAGAGATGGGGATGAGGAAGTAAACCTGTGTTTAGGACTGCAATTGCCACAGCAAAGGCAGTCAGACTGGCACAATGGTACATTGTAGACACTGGACATGGTCTGGATCTTCTGGAACGTCTGTGTTTGGGATACTAGACTAAACTTATTTTGCTGAATATTATGACAGTTATAGTAATTATAATTGCAATAGTTATCATCAGTCACTAAATAGAGTTATTACTCATATTATGATCAAGAAACACAGTGATCCACTCTCCTCCAGTGTCAAAAATGCCTTGATGTCTATTGTCATTTATGTTATGATGGCTGCTGTCAGGCCAAAAATTGTGCATCGCATATGTCCCGACACCCTTCTGCAATGTGTAAATTACAATGATTAGAATACTGATTATTCAATTAGAGTGCTAGAATAAGAAGCATATTAAGTGTCTTAGTATATAGTATCTATTTTTCACACCAAAATTATGAATATAGCTGTACCAGGAAAGGTTTCATTTGTGTATATTTTGTGGTGATCATATTTAGATAACATAAAAAGAGATCAGATCTGCTAAATGATATATGATATGAGAAGCATATCTTACTGTCTGTGATAAAAAGATATCCGTCCATATACAGTGTAGCTCTTTCAGAGAAATGCCCATACACATTCAATTAGTTGTAAGGTGACATAGATGATACTAGTCAGGAAACTAATTCTAGTCATATTACAGTCATATTTTTCTTATGCATTGATAACATTAGTGATTCTGCACAAGAGGAAGTGTAGAAATTTGTATTACTAATGTATATATAGACCAAGAAACTTTATCTTTGAAGTTTTACTTGTACCTTCAGTTGTTAATGAACATTATTGATAAAGAAAGAAAGTATTTACTACAATATAATGATATTGATAAGGATTCATGATAACAGTGTTAATGAATGTAGTATCAACAGTTACAATAATAATATGAATAGTGAAAAGAATAAGAAATGAGTTTGTACATCAGCTGAATTGTAACAATCATCATCCAGTATTTGGGGCTTTGTTTTCATGTAGTCAACAGAGACTAGAGAAGGGAAAGTGGTTTAGTAGGTTTGATATAGACTGTTCAATTTTATTTGCATTTGGTTTCAAAATGCATAAAAATAAATTAAGAGTGACCTGTCTTCAGTAGCTATCATTGGGGTAATTGTTGGTTTAACTATCAATGTTTGTATTAATTCAACAAAAAAATAACTTTTAAAGCTTGCTGGACACCGAGCCTGTTGCCCTTCTCTTTTACCGCTGCTAGTAGGACTCAAATTATGACTTGAAAGGAAAGATTCATGCTGAAAACAAAACAAAGGAGGGGAAAGCAGAAAGCAGAAAAACATATGAATATGATGAAGGGTTTTATTTTCCTTCCTTTAGGCCGTACTTTTCCCTTCAGTGCACTGTTTACAGGGTTAGAGGTATTTTACACATGAGAGAGAGAGAGAGAGAGAGAGAGAGTGAGAGTGAGAGTGAGAGTGAGAGTGAGAGTGAGAGTGAGAGTGAGAGTGAGAGTGAGAGTGAGAGCGAGAGAACAGAGAAGAGAGCGATCGGAGATGGGGTTAGAGGGGGTAGGGGGAATGATCCCTCGGCCCCATAATCAAGGTAAAAGGAGGCGCTAATGCGATGCGGAGCGATGTAGCCGACCGAGCCCTTCCTGAATCCCGAAGGCGCCGCGTGGACATTGTGGCCGCGTGACAAATGGTGGCGGGGCGAGGTGGCGGGGCGGCGAGGGGCGGCGAGAGGCGGCGAGAGGCGGCGATGGCGTGCAGGATAATCTCATCTAGTCCATCCTTCATCAGTACGCAAGGTGTAGGGGGAGGGGGAGGGGGGCGAGCGGCCATTGTCTTCTTTAGATACCCTCTCCCCCTCCTCCTTTCTCCTTTATCCTTTATCCTTTCTCCTTTATCCTTTCCCCTCTCCCCACCACCTTCTCTTTTTTCCTTCATTCCTTACTTCCTCTGTTCCTTTCTGCCTTCCTCACTTTCTTCTCTTCTTCTCTTCCTCCCTTTATCGTATAGTTTCCTCCCCTCTTTCTCTCTTTCTCTCTTTCTCTCTTTCTCTCTTTCTCCCTCCCTTACTTCTCTTCTCCTCATCCGTCCCTCCCTTCTTTCCCTTCCTTTTTCTACCTCTATCCTTTCGTCGTTTCTTTCGTGTTCAGGCATCAATCATTTATTATCATCATTATCATCATCATCATCATCATTGTGATGTTAATGATAATGATAATAATAACAATATTGATAGTAATGATAATGAAAGTATTTTTGTCAATAGTGGTAATGATTATGATAAATATTATTATTATTGCTGTTAATATTATGTGTTTTTTCATGGGTTTGCTACTAACATTTAAATTGTCCTTGTGGAAAATTTCCGAATTTCTGTTTGGTGGCTTGGAACGTGGAGTTTCCTCTCTTCTTTCAGGAGTCTGTTTGCGTCCATTCATCGCTTCGTATTTTTCTTATCTATCGTATTTTCACTTTTTATATTTGTTCTTTTCTGTTAGATTTTGTAATGCTTTTAGTTTTGGGTATTTCTCATTGCAACACAAATAAGCTTGACCTCGGAGAGAGAGAGAGAGAGAGAGAGAGAGAGAGAGAGAGAGAGAGAGAGAGAGAGAGAGAGAGAGAGAGAGAGAGAGAGAGAGAGAGAGAGAGAGAGAGGAGAGAGGAAGAGAAAGAGAAAGGAGGTGGGGGAGGGGACGGGGGGAGACTTCACGGAAGACAAAGCTGCATCAATGACTAGAATCTCCATCAATTGCACGAAACTCATGCAAGTCATGAGAACAAAACAAGAATGACGACTGGGAGCGAAAGCTCTTAAACAAAGAGACAAAGGATGCTTAGGAGAAGGAGAAGATGAGTGTGAGGATCAGGGAGAGTTAGAGGATAAGGGAGTAGGAGAGGGTGAGGGAGAGGGAGAAGGGGAGTTAGAGGCAGAGGAAAAGGGAAACATACAGGGAGGAGGAGAAGGAGAAGAAGAGGAAGAGCAAGGAGAAGGGAGAGATATAGAGAGTGAGAGAGAGAAGGAGAGACAGAGTAAGAGCAAGAAGAGAAGAGAGTCAGAGTGAGAAAAAGAGAGACAGAGAGGTATTAGCAAGACGAGAGAAGCAGAGATGGAAAGCACGAAGAGAGAAGCAGAGATGGAAAGCACGAAGGGAGAAGCAGAGATGGAAAGCACGAAGAGAGAAGCAGAGATGGAAAGCACGAAGGGAGAAGCAGAGATGGAAAGCACGAAGAGAGAAGCAGAGATGGAAAGCACGAAGGGAGAAGCAGAGATGGAAAGCACGAAGAGAGAAGCAGAGATGGAAAGCACGAAGGGAGAAGCAGAGATGGAAAGCACGACGAGAGAAGCAGAGATGGAAAGCACGAAGAGAGAAGCAGAGATGGAAAGCACGAAGAGAGGGGGGCCGCGGCGGTTGCAGGTCGGCCGGCGGCGCGAGGGGGGCTAAGTTAAGGGCAACAGGTTGTCAGGCGAACAAGGGGCCGGTCGGGTCGGCGAGGGGATGGATCGCCGCTTGCCATGTCCTGCGCTCGTTAATCCCGCCGTTTGTCTAGCGCTGGCCCTGTTAATCCGGTCGTTTAGGGCCGCCCGCCTCCTCCTTCCCTCCCTCCCGCTTGGCCCGCTACTCCTCTCGCCCTGCGTCGGGGATCGGGTCGCGCTCCTCCTGTTCTTCTCCCTTCTTCTTCTCCTTCTCCTCCTCTTCTTCTTCCTCCTCCTTCTCCTTCTCCTTCTCCTTCCCTCTTCCTCCTTTCCTCTTCCTCCTTTCCTCTTCCTCCACCACCTCCTCTTCTTCCTCCTCCTCCTCCTCCTCTTCCTCCTGTAACCCACCAGCTGGCACCAGTTTGTAAACCACCTGCTGGCGCTAGTTTGTAAACACCCTGAGAGCAGTTGTTATCGCCACTCGTTGCCCTGGTTGTAGGTCGGTGGTTAAAAGACAGACGTTCACGTGCCATGGTCTTTATTGTGGACTCTAATACACTAGACCCTGGCCGAAGGCCAGAGGTCAG
>BOPN01000688.1:423184-425684 GCA_017312705.2 Penaeus japonicus | reverse complement strand
TCAATGTATTGTTCTTCTCTTATTTCCTATTTTGGCTTAACCTTCTCGGACTCAGAAAATTATCGTCCACTTCCTACTTGGCTCTTTTCTATATTCGGTCTAAATTCTATGATCATGTGATGTCCATGTGGTAGTGGTAACTGTGTCATTTCGCCATATATAGGATTGTGCAGAGATGTGAGATGTCACTGTAAATTAAATTCGTGTCGATACCATTATTGGATCTCTTTTGTCTTCATTGTGCTGTATTTATATATATTTATTTATTTTTTAGTTTCGTCTTAACACACGTAAAGAACCTTTTGAATAAGTCTTTGAGAAAAAAAATACTTTACTTTCTTTTATTTTCTATTCTCCCCTTTTTTTTCTTTTTCTTTTTTTGTTGTTGTAAAATTCAGACATATTCTTTCAGGCAATCATCCAAAAAAAAAATGCTATTTTTTTATCACAAATAACAAGGTTACTTGACGTAATCTCAAACTCATCGAAGTCTATGAGCATCGTCATTGTCATTATGAGGAACGAGGTTCTAATTTCCATTGAACTCAAGGGCCTCTGAACTGAACCCAAAACGAACCCGATACATGTGTAGTTGCTGCAGTCCGAATTCTTCCCCTGTAAATACAGCTTTTTGAACCAATGCTGTCGAAAAGAGAGCAAAGGGAGGAGGGAAGGGAGGTGGAGGGGGACTGTGACAAAAAAGCAAAACCTGTTTCTCAGACGAATTGGATCAAGAATCTTCAAGATGGACCAATGGACCGTTGAGACGCATACACGTACATGCACACGCACATACACACACACACATACACACACACACACACACACACACGCCCGCGCGCGCGCGCGCACACACAACCATACGTATAAAAAACAACCTAATGCACAAATGCAAGGATACACACATACACACTCGCATACACAACTATACGTATAGAAAAAATAATACCCAAATACAAGGACATACACACATAAACACACACACATAGACTGACGAAAACACACTCACACGAATCACGAACTACTTCCCTACCCGACGAAGCATCTCTGCGTAAATGAGTCTCCCTTAACCGGCCATGCCTTGGTCGTAGCAAGGACCAAATGACGTGGCGGATTTGACCTGAATTTTCCCGAGACTGATCGTGGAGGTGGGTACCGGGCAGGGGGGTAGGGAGGGGGGGGAGAGAGAGAGAGGTAGGGGCAGGGGATTGGAGAGAGAGAGAGAGAGAGAGAGAGAGAGAGAGAGAGAGAGAGAGAGAGAGAGAGAGAGAGAGAGAGAGAGAGAGAGAGAGAGAGAAAGAGAGAGAGAGAAAGAGATAAAAAGAGAGAGAGAGAAAGAGAGAGAGAGAGAGAGACAGAGAGAAAGAAAGAGAGAGAGAGAGAGAGAGAAAGAGAGAGAGAGAGAGACAGAGAGAAAGAAAGAGAGAGAGAGAGAGAGAGAGAGAGAGGGGAAGAAAGAGATAGAGAGAAAGAGAGGATGAGAGAGGGGGATGGGGTTGTAGGGGGTCACGTAGGTGGGAGAGGAAGAAGGAGGTTTGGGAAGGGGGGAGGGGGAGGGGAGACGAAGGGGAGCTCACAGACTCCGACAAAAACACGGGGCAAGTTAAGCATTCTCCGCTAGCGGGGGTGGGGGAGAAATTCTTCAAAGGTCAACAGCATCTTCTCCCGCACTCGAACTGACCACACCCTCGTCCTCCCACACCCACCCACGCCATCCCACAAAAAGGAAACAGAAACAGACGAAGAAGAGGATGAAGACGAATAAAACAAAAAACAAAAAACAAAAGGTAGTTTATTGAGCTGACGTAACGAAGGTCGGGCAGTGAGTTGGGTGATATAGATTCTTTCATCTCGAAATTTCCAATATAACGATGATTTTCAATATTGCTCTTGCAGGAATTCACTAGTCAAGTGAGCTTGCATTTTATATAAGAAATTATCGCACATCAAAGAGAAAAGGTTAATGAATCTAATTGTTAATTAATCTAAAATCAAAGAGAAACTATTGAACTAATCTAAAATCAAAGAAACATGAGCTAACGTCAAACTCCCCCCAAAATGAATAAATTATCTATAAACCCCTAAAGCGATACATTCTGACCACCATAAATTACAGCGTTTTAACAGAACTGACAGCTTATCTCGGGTAGTTTCGGCGTGACTATGGCTGCTGGGTAATTATCATATTAAGTGACTTTGATTAGGTTGAGAAACAAACCGTTATACGCGGATGTAAATAATTTCTCATAAAGTATCCTATCCCATCTCTTCCATAGACGTATCCAAGAGCCTTTTATCATTTCCATCTATTTGTAGATGTATGATTTCCACGTTCATTGCACACGCATACATATATATTTTTTTTCTTCCATACTGTTATCCGAGCAGAGTATACCATTTCCACGTCAATAATAGATCATGATTTCTTCGTTCGGTATATCATTCTCATGACGCATATACCACCACTACCACCACCTCCTCCTCCTCCTCCTCCTCCTCC
>BOPN01000688.1:405684-415684 GCA_017312705.2 Penaeus japonicus | reverse complement strand
CCTTAGGCTGTAAGCGAGCGTCGTCTGGGACACCCGTTTGCCTCGCCAGTGTGGAAGGATGGAATCTAGGGGTGACGGCACACGTACCCATCCCTTGTTACGCCCTTGATGAGTGTCGACGGGGGGCAGCAGTGGGGGAACTTTTACGACGGTCGTCGGGAATACGACACAGCACCGCATACCGTATATCTTAGTCGATAATTAGTACCAAATGTCACAGGTGAGTAAAACCGATGATGTTAACAATGTGAAACATTAACCAATATAACAACTCAGTAATTTACAATGCCTATTAAATCAGCAAGGGAGAGCAGAAACGCCTCCAACGTGCAGTTACGTGTTACAGGTCACTCGTAGTCTCATGGGTCAAGGGGATACGTGCTGCGACAGCGGGATTGCCACGTGGCCAGTGTGACACGACGTAAACGTTTACTTGCTTGATCATTTCATTAAAGGATTGACTCATTCGTTTTATTTTTTGCGTGCTTGGGTGTGGGGAGGGTTATCTAGTATCTAGTGCAACGTTCAAGGACATGCGCAAATAACCGTAGGCGTGGGCGTGGCGGTTATTCTGCAGTCGATATAAGTGGGCAGTTTTTCAGCGACCTCTCTCGCATGCCACGAGTGATATGATACTCATCCGCTTATATCCGTAACCAGACATATACATTTGCGAGTACACTAAGAACATCTAGAGCATAAGTATCTTTTTCGAACGATAGAACGGGTTTCGCATAAGTTCCGGGCCCAACGGAATAAAAGAATAAGAATGTCAAGCCACAATAAAAAGAAAAAGAAATAAAGGCATATCAGTCAGACCATCATCAACCAATGCATCCAGTGAGAGCATTTAAATTAAATCTCATGGGCTTAGTAGGGCAGGTGTAGTTCAACGGCCGGCGAGGTCCTCCACCGACGGCATCAGGGGCCTTGCTGGACCACGTATTGCCGGGCCCCAGGTGGTCGCCTTGCTATGTGTGTTCACGGGCGAAAGGTGACATGTGTGTGACACTGTGTACAGGTCTCCTGAGATTAGGGAATTCATTTGGTCGATTCATTGTCCATTGCGATAGTGTGTATAAAAGTTGGTGAATCTTGGAAAAGAGGGAGAAGGAGGGGCGGAGGGTGAGAGAGAGAGAGAGAGAGAGAGAGAGAGAGAGAGAGAGAGAGAGAGAGAGAGAGAGAGAATACATAAATTCGCTGCCTGGCTGAAGACCTTACAGGACCGCCATTCTCTGGAGATGTCTACAACTTGTGAACGAAAATCTTTCGGAGAGCATGCAAGTGACATCGTCCCCTATACAATCCACAACATTATTTCTAGGCAGTAAGACTATCTGATACCAATAACCCAATTCATACAGACAGACAAATCAAGGGCAAAATAGTTCTCCGATCGTAGTAGGAAGTTCATACTTGCCTGAACTAAATTTTAACCCCTCCCCCGCACCAAAAAAAGAGAGCAAACTTCAATCCAGTTTGCCTATGTTCAAAACGGTGTCCGGGAGCGCATCCAAAGAAAGGTCAGGGTACAATGAATCAGGCTTTGCTAATGAGGAAACAAATTTCATCATTACATGGATGTAAAAGAAAAGAGCCTTCTAGTATTTCAACGTTTAGTCGGTTATTTCATTCTGCTGCTGGACGTTCAAATAGCCAACGGTTTTCGGACTCTGGAATGGTTTCGAACCAGTGTTCATTACTATTACTATAGAGGAGATTAAAGTACCCTAGTAATCCAATTCCGCAATTTCCAGTTTCCTGTTTCCGAAGAGCTTACACTTGCATTAAATTAATCCTATTCAACATCCCTCATCCCCAAGAACATTCCCTGGTCATTCAACCCTCACAGGGTGTGTTGAGCAGGTGGCCTTTTTCCTCCTCGCTAACCCATTTCCCCATTGGAAAATAACTCGAGTATTTTGTGTTGTTGTTCTTGCTCACATTCCAAGGCCTGTGCCGAGTATTAATGACTTGGGTTATTGTAGTTTATCCTTCTGATCTTCTCTTCTGATCTCTAATCGTGAATAGTATAACCGTTAATACATGTATTCTCTTTTATCTGTTTCAGGTGAGTTCGCTGCATCTTTTTTTTTACTGTAAGTATTCCTACAAATTATATATCATATTTTGTAGTCTACCTTATCCATGTTAATTTCGAAATCTTTTCGGAAAGAGACAAAAGACACTTTTACTTATCTGGACGATGGTAAGTCTTAATGTGTATTAATGTTTCATTCAAATAACTGTTTGTAGATTCAAATAAGAGAATCATCTGGTCAACGATGAATTATGCCAGCTCGCTCATAGGCCTAGTGCGAATAAAGAACGTGGATAACAAACAACAAAGATTTCCATTTTTTTTCACACAATAACGACAATAACAACAAAAGAACTAAATAGATGTATAAATAGGAAGAATATAATGCATAAGCAAGATTTTTTTTTTTTTTTTTGTCAAGGTGCAGTTGCAATTGAGAGGTTGGTAATGATTAGCAACGCTGTATTGCAAATGATTATCACCACTAGCTTGCCAACCTGTTACCAATCATCGCTCAATTAGAAAAAATAAAAAAAAATATTATATGTACACACACACACACACACACACACACACACACATATATGTATAGATATATGACATCTTATCACTCAATAATGTTAAAGGTGATAAGTATAGAGCGAGAGCCATAAACCCCTTAAATTCTATAAAAAAAAAACAAGCGGAGAGCAGAAGTTTAATAAAGCGTCACTATCAAGGATTCAGTATTGATATTAAACAAAGAAAAGAAAATAGATAATCGAGGAAACGGACAAATAAGCATAATCCTCCTTAAAGTTTGTCAGCGCGAAAGGCCAGCGGAAGTTTTGGCCAGAAAACTTCTCCAACCAAGGACTCGTGGTGTTTCTCTCTCTCTCTCTCTCTCTCTCTCTCTCTCTCTCTCTCACTCTCTCTCTCTCTCTCTCTCTCTCTCTCTCTCTCTCTCTCTCTCTCTCTCGCCCCCCCCTTCTCTCTCTCCCTCGCTCGCTCTCTCTCGCCCCCCCCTTCTCTCTCTCCCTCGCTCGCTCTCTCTCGCTCCCCCCTTCTCTCTCTCTCACTCATACGCCCTCTTTCTCTCTCTCTCTTGCTCTCCCCTTCTCTCTCTCTCTCCCTTACTCGCTCTCTTTCTCTCTCTCTCTCTCTCTCGCTCCCCCCTTCTCTCTCTCTCTCTTTCTCTCTCTCGCTCCCCCCTTCTTTCTCTCTCTCTCTCTCGCTCCCCCCTTCTCTCTCTCTCTCTCACTCATACACTCTCTTTCTCTCTCGTCTAACCAACCTACACCACAGACCTACTGATCCATTGAAAGAAATCGATGCCAAGTGTTAATGAAGTGGCTAATTCACCATCCGGTCATAAGGAAGGGAAAATGTTTACTCTAAGACTTCCTTATTTCTTAATATCCGAACGGTTGGCCTGTTTCCCTTTTGTTTGTTTGCTTGTTTGTTTTCCATCCCCGGTTTCTACCCTTTCTTCTTCTTTTATTTCTCTTGTTTTCTCTCCCTCTTTTCGTTTCTCCTTTCCCTTCGACCTCTTCTCTCTTTTCTTTCCTTTTCTTTCGTAATCGGCTCTTTCAAAAGGAGCGAGGAATTCGTGGGAATTATCCCTGGGAGAAGTCCGCGGTTTCCATTTCCCTCCTTTATTTCTTTATTCTTTTCGTTTGGAATCATCGTTCATTTTAACTACATTATCAACTTCATAAACATTATCATGAGTAAATATGAATATATAGAACTGTCCTCACTTGCACAATGTTAATAAAAGAAAAATTAATAATAATAATTTTAAGTAAATGACTCACAACGGTCCATCAGAGGAACGAAATGCATATTTTCATTTGCATTTTCTGCAATAATCGAACGACGTATCTTCAGAGATTCTTTCTTATTCTTATGCTTATTTCGTTGATTTTTAAGTCTTCGTTGTCGATTTACAATTGCGATTATCATTACTAGTGTTATCATTACTATTTTTATCATGTCATCTTACTGCCATTATTAATTTTATAATTGTCATCATCCTCATAACTATTTCTCTTATCGTATAATATGCATTTATTGTTACCGACGGGAAACAACTTCATTATCCTGCGGTTATCGAATGGCTGGCGTTTATCGGCAATATTCATAGTGATTGCCTCATCCTGTATATGTTTACATTATCTTGTGTTATTTATGTCTTTATCTTTTCTTTTCCTTTTCTTGTTTACATTTGATATATCTATTTTCTTTTTCCTCTTTTTGTTTTTCAGTCTAGTCAACCCCCCCCCCCCCTCTCTCTTTTTTTTCTCTCTCTTTCCTTCCTTTCTACCTCTTCCTTCATCCTCTATCTCCTTCCCCACTGACTTCCTTCTACACACTTTCCTCGTTCCTCATACCTCCTCTCCTTATCCTCTTCCCTCTGACACTGCAACCACCCCCCTCTCCTTCACCCACGCACTCCCACCTTTAACCCCCCAGTCAAAACTTCCAAAATACTAATGACAAAAAGATGTTCCAACGGGTTTTGACCGTTAACAGTTGCTGCCGAAAGAGGAGGGGCCTAGGAGAATAACGGATGAGCAACATACTCATTTTTCTTTTCTTTTCTTTTTTCTTGTTATAAAAGAAGACATACTTTTAAATATATATGATATATGCTCACTAAAATATGTTTGAAATATACTTCTGAAGAGATATGATTCTCTGCACTATAATTACGAGCTGATATCTTCCTCTGAAATGGATTCTTCTTCTTTTAAATTTGAAATCGAATCCTTCAAAAGATCATAGAGGATAGGACTCCATTTATTTAAAAAAAATCTACGTGCGTTTCCTCTCGCCTTCGAAGGTCTATCTCCGAGATGTTGCACTCGTTCTTGATCAAATGCAACTAGATTCATGAATATTAAAATCGGTTTCTTGGCATTGAGGAAACTAGGAAGTGCAGGCGTACGAAGCATCTGTTTCCTTCGGTACTAATATTCCACTTCGTAAAACATTATATCTTCCTTGTTTTTCATTTTATCGATACTTTATCACATGTTTCGCCATAATTTGCAAGAAGTGAAGCAGAGAAAAAGAGATACTGGTTCAGGGTGAAATATTACCCGAAGCATATGAACAACGTTATTTTGAGCGTGTTCGAATCATCAAGCGAAGCTTTATATGGGTTCGTTTTACCACCTGTCTCTTTTTTCTTCTTTTTTCTTTCGATACATCCATAAGAAAAAAGAAAAAGAAAACGGAAATTAGTAGTTGTTTGATTTATATTTTTCTCAGCCACGGCCCGTCCATTTTTATGCATCACACAGTCATACAGGTTTTTGCTTCTCTTTTCTTCGGCCTCTCCACTCACTCGTCTTTTTTTTTTCTTTTTTTCTTTCTTTCTCTTCCTTACGAACATACCGTATAATTTGCGTGATTTATTACCATGCATCAAGGTAATCTTGTGGGCGTCTGCAGCAACACCAACAAAGAAGATATAAAAAGGCCATTCCGCGAGCATGTTTCGTCTGAGCAATAATCACTTCACAATGAAAGTCGTGCAACCCACTTTTGATAATGCAGTCAGTTGAATGAAGCACGCGTGTCATTTGTAGCACATGTCTGCGCGTTTGCATGTGGAGTGCATGCGTGCTTGTGCATGGAGGGGGAGGGGGGGGGGTGTGAGTAGGGATATGCCTTTGTTCATAAAAGCTTGCGATAAGGCAGTACATCGCATGATCGGAGGACATTTTGTTGTCTTGAGATTTTTTGTGTTGTGTTTGTCTCAGACTAAGAGATTAAGCGGGTGTGTTCGTATGCAAATATTTCTGCTTGAATCTATGATGTCAGATTTACTTTTTTTTTATGACTTGACGACCTTCATTGTCTGTGGCCTTACGAGTACCTATAATGGACACAAAATTAGCATATAACCTTTTGTATCATTGAAATTATGACACCTTTGTTGAATGTTTACTTGCGTTTATCGTCACTTTTAAATCGGCACCAATTTTAAGAATGAAACATAAAAAAAACGAGAGCCACGATATCTCGAGCACGAGACATTCTGCACAAGAAAAATAAGTTCTTAGGAAAACACTAATTGTAATCCTACGCTAAAAAAAAAATTGCGTTTTCGTTCTTTCATTTCTTCTTTTATAACCTCTATGTAAAATGCGTACAGGAGTATTCAGGAGAATGTGTCATTATAATCCTGCTCGTGTTAACTGAACAAGGATAACCAGATCATTTAACATTTGTGTATGATGGTACAACACTCCCAAGGAAATGAGAAACAAGGTTGCTGATATGTGATGAAGTGCACCCTACAGGCATATTTGTTATTCATAGAACTTCGGGTACCAATATCGTAAGAGATGAGACAAAAACGTTTTTATATGGTAATTAAAAATTGTTATTATGGTAATTTCTTCCCTCTTGGCTATGAAAGAAAGTAGTAATTAATATTCATAATGGATGTTCATAACGTATTTCTTATATGTGTAGGTTTGTAGCTGTTCTCGTAAATTCATTCATTTTCTACCCATGCATAAAACAAGTCCAGTGAGTTTGATTTCTTTTTCTTCGTTCTATCACACAAACGTCATAACATTCTGAATGAAGGTGATGATTGCCAACTCGAACTTCCTTTCCCACATCTTTAACTAACATCCACGACCACACCACAGAGGCCTATCGATGTTATTTCCTGAACAAACTCCTAGAATCCAACTAATGTCGCTAAGTGTCGAGAGAGTCAGGTACACAGTAACGGTGCCTTTGCCTTACCATTCACTCATTACGAAGCATCAAGGTCAAGGTTTGTGAAGGTTATAAATACAAGGTGTCGATAGGCCTATGGACATTGGTCTTCTGTTTCTATTACCCCCTCCCTCCCTCCCTTCTCCCCCCCCCCTCCCCCTTCTCCCTCACCTTTTACCGACCTTGCTTTCCCGCAATTAGGGTTCTCGCCGAAGAAAACAAAATAACATCGAAACTTTAGACTATGAAAGCCATAAACTATAAAGCATGAAAATTATTAAAATATATAATTTCATAATGAATCAAGAAAAATAGATGCCACTTTCTTCCCGAAAAGAACACAGACATAATTCCGTCACCTTACCATAATTTCGCTAAAAGTACGAGGACACAACGAAATATAGTCAGGGTCAAGGTAAGTGATCAGTCCGTGGCCAGCCTCTTCCTCGATCGCCAATGAGAACTCGCGCAGGCCTAACGCGTAATATTCTCATTGGCTGAACCAGTGTAATAGGCGTGGCTCGCCATCACTCCCAAAACCGGTCCCTGGGAAGCTAACTGTCCACTCCAGATACCGAGGTTTAATCTCCCGTGCTCTATTTTTCACTAATACATCCGCGTTGGATTGATTATTGTGGAGGGACGGAGAGAGAGAGGAGAGAGGAGAGAGGAGAGAGGAGAGAGGAGAGAGGAGAGAGGAGAGAGGAGAGAGGAGAGAGGAGAGAGGAGAGAGGAGAGAGGAGAGAGAGAGAGAGAGAGAGAGAGAGAGAGAGAGAGAGAGAGAGAGAGAGAGAGAGAGAGAGAGAGAGAGAGAGAGAGAGAGAGAGAGAGAGAGGAGAGAGAGGGGAGAGAGGAGAGAGAGAGAGAGAGAGAGAGAGAGAGAGAGAGAGAGAGAGAGAGAGAGAGAGAGAGAGAGAAGGGAAGAACATACAGGCTGGTCTGTATCCCAGGTCTATGCACTTCTTTAACGGAACTTATAATGAATTATTTGTTTTGAATAATGTAGAAAACAAGGAAATCATACTTTGATTCACGCTTAAGATGTGCGAAAACTGAAAAGAGATATAATGATTTTCGTTTTATTATCTCCGTTTACATTTTTAGTAATATTTCATAACTTCTCACGAACTCGCTTGAATGTTTGCATTATAGATAGAAAGTTCAAATCAAGTCCCTTTCTCCCTTTCGTATCCTGAAGACTCACCTTGGGTCGTTCGCCTGTTATTATCATCATCATTATTAGTAGTAGCTTTACTATTATTATCATCATTATTGTACAAGCTACCGTAAGCACACCATAAAATGCTTACAAGGGATGCAGATATCTTTAGTCAAATCGCTTTCCATTAACCCTTTCAGTTTGCTTTCTTTCCGAAGACGAGTCTAAGTGTACTTGAAAGGTCAGGGTTTAATATTTCCGTAAACATTGTGAAGGTGTTTCATTTCGTTTTTGTTTACCCGTTTTACTGTGCTTGTGTTCTAGAAATGATTTGCCGAGCTGGATGGCCTTGCTTTACTCAGGAGACTCCCCACGAACTCACTCTCTCCTCCCTCTTCTCTCTCACTCTCTCCTCCCTCCTCTCTCTCTTTCTTTCTCTCTCTCACTCTCTCCTCCCTCCTTTCTCTCTTTCTCTCTCACTATTTACCTCTTAGGGGGTTGGGGGGGAGGTAAAGTACTTTTTTGAAAATAAGAAGATTCTTCATATTGATTTACATTGGTTTCTACCTCCTACAGTTACTTTCTCATTTCCTTCCACCAAACTCTTTTCCTCTTTCCTCCCTCTACCTCTCACCATCGCTCTACACCGTTCCATTATCACCTTCTCTCTTTCGGTCGCGTTACCTCATATCACGATTCCTATTTATACATTTCTTCTTTCTAGTTCTACGCATGGAGAACAAGTTGAAGCTGAAACCATGCAGGATAGGATCTCATCTTTCCTAATTAGATTTGGCATTTTAGCTTGTCTACAAAAGAAAAAAAAAAAAATATCAACAAACTTTTACCGCGCTTTTAACGGTCGTCTTAAAGTAACACCGCCTCGTAATTATTTGTTTACAACTTTTCGTCTTTCACTGTAAAAGTCCCACAACCATTGCTTATTCATAGAGGATAAGCGCCTATCATCAGATAATGGAGAGGGTGTTTGTATAAAACTATAAAGTAATCGCTCAAGGTTTTACAGCCTCAAGATGATTAACCTGCGGAGAAAATTGTTCAAGGTGTTGATCTCAAAATGGATAGCAACACCGGCTGCCAGTTGGGATTAGGAGGAAAAGGAAAAGAAGGAGAAGAAAGGGAGAGGGAGATGATGATCATAATAGTAATGAATGATAATAATCGTTTAAAGAAAGCTTGTAAGATGCTCCTGAAAATATATGATTAATATAAGACTTCCTCGCACAAAGTGTGAAAAAATAGTGATCAGACGGGACAACAAGTGATTACATAAAGACATTATGGGAGATAACGTAGCAAAGGGAAAAAAAAAAAAAAAAAAAAAAAAATCAGTGGATACGGTCAGTGTGAAAGAACTAGCAAACGCGAGATGTGGTCAAGAGTACACAGTAACCATGACCACATGACGCTTTGCTCTCTATGCTGTTCAACACGACCAAGAGCCTTGCTGTATCTTCGACCACGTCAGTATGTGTTGAAGGTGCGGTTAGTTTGTGGTCACGCCGCTCTCCTTGTGTGGCGCGGCCGTCGCTTTGTGAATTGTGTGAGGCTGTATCGTGATGGGGGCGTGTAAGGTGTATTTAAGGGTTTATATACATGTAAATGTGTGTAAGTGTATGTATGTGTAAATGAATAAATACACACAACAAATACACACACACATGCACATACACACACACACACACACACACACATACACATACACACACACACACTCATATATACACCCATGTATATATTTTTCTACAGCAGTCGAGAGCTTCGTGTTTCAACAGAGCATTCGGCGCACAAAAGACGGAGACAAAAATCCCAGTCATGGAATTCCTCTCAAAGAACAAGTGATGGCACACTTTGCAACCAAAAAAAAAAAAAAAAAAAAAAAAAAGAGTAAAAAGAGGAGCCCCTCTCGAGCCCCGAGAGGAATGACAGTGGCAACAATGCTATAACGTTTACATAGAAGTCTACAGGTACCATAGGTATTGTATTTTCGTCATGCCTTTTATGCCCTCTGTTATATTCAAACCGTGTTTTGATAGACGCGTTTTGTTGAACTTTAT
>BOPN01000688.1:373184-393184 GCA_017312705.2 Penaeus japonicus | reverse complement strand
TGTCCATACACGCACGCACGGACGCACGGACGCACGGGCATGCACACACACACACACACACATACAATAGCAATCCAGCACCTACTGACACACCCACACAAAAACTATTAAATACATACATACTTTCAAAAGCACAGTCAAACACACATAAAAGCGCAATCAAACATACTCTCTCTCTCTCACACACACACACACGCACACAAAGTCAATCACAAAAAAACAATCAAGTCTCTCTCTCTCTCTCTCTCTCTCTCTCTCTCTCTCTCTCTCTCTCTCTCTCTCTCTCTCTCTCTCTCTCTCTCTCTCTCTCTCTCTCTTTCTCTCTTCCCAGCTCATACACCCTTACACACGGGAAAGCACAAGACCAGTCCATCAATAACCAGAGGGTTATACGGTTGAGAGGCATCGATTTCTGCAGCGTCATTCGGCCTTGTGTTTTTGAAAGAAGGGGGGAGGGGGGGGGTACGGTCACATTTTGGATTTTTATGAATCACTGAATGACGTGGGATATTTATGTACTCAATGAATGGGACTTGCTCAGGTGTAAATACGTTTCTTTTTTTTTCTTTTTGTATTGATTCTTCGTTCAGTGACTTTGCGTTTTTGGTTGACGGTGATTCTCAAGAT
Organism: Penaeus japonicus; assembly: GCA_017312705.2. Taxonomy (NCBI): domain Eukaryota; kingdom Metazoa; phylum Arthropoda; class Malacostraca; order Decapoda; family Penaeidae; genus Penaeus; species Penaeus japonicus. Next base: position 392,557 of record BOPN01000688.1, on the reverse strand, counting down.
CTTCTGCATATGATCCGCTAATCGTATCACTGTTGACAAAGATATTGAATTTTGGTATCTTTAACGCCTACAGCCATGGACCAAGGGTAGTTCGGAGACATTAAAAATATATACATTGAGATAGTAAGAGAGAAAGAGAGAGAGAGAGAGAGAGAGGGAGAGGGAGAGAGAGAGAGAGAGAGAGAGAGAGAGAGAGAGAGAGAGAGAGAGAGAGAGAGAGAGAGCGAGAGAGAGAGAGAGAGAGAATTTGAAGTAAACATCTATAAAACATTCGGTAATGCTACCACATTTTGTCAACACGATAACTTCCCGTCTTACTTACAGAAGCTGTTCGTTCCACCTCCCATTGTATAAAAACAACCATTCACTGCAAAGTTTATTGCTACATGCACGATAATACCCCTCAGCGATGCTTTCATGTTTTCTTTTTCTTTCTATTTTTTCAAGGGAGATTGAATCCTTTTATTGCGTACTTTGTTAGATTAGGCATTGGTTAACTACATTCCAATTGTTATTTTCTTATTCTTATTTATTTATTTTTTTATAAGTTGGATTTCCTTCTGCATTTTCCTTTCTTTTTTGCCGTGGATATTGCCTTTCAAGACAGTCCAAGTATTCAAGAGATTAATATTCCGTTTTTTTTTTCCTCTCATCTCATCCAAAAGACGCTTGGCTTTATGTCATTCTAAAGTAAAACGAGCTAATGTATCAATATATCTTCTTTAATATCAATCAGCAAAAGATTTACCAAGAGACCAATTCAACAGACCTAGAAAGAGCAGATAAAAAAAGAAATAAATAAATAAAATCATGATTCTCCTCCATCATCCTGTCAGCAATTATCGAGCAATCCATTCCTGCACAACGAGCTCTCGATTAAGAGGCGAATAAACTTTTAAATAATGATTCTTGTTCAAGTGAAGTGAGCTCTAGTATGTGGACTATAATCGCTTGACACAGAGGCTCGTGAAATTGCAGCATCGTAAACGCCTCTTCTCTGTGCTTCCTCGGGTTTTTGCTTTCCTGATTTTTATCGGGGACCAAATGGACAACGAGTCTTCCGTAATATCAAAGAACGGGGAAGTTGCATCGGATTTATCAAAGAATGAGAATTTCGACAACTCTTCTTACTTTTATCATGTGTATATATATACTTTTTTTTTCTCTCTTGTTTTAGCACTATTATCATGATTGCATTCAGGAGGCAGTAAAAGTAAAGTAGCAAGCACTCCTTATCTGCGTTTGTAGGTTATTCAGCATCCCGGTCACGTCTCGTGTGCAGTCAGAGGTTCCCTTGTGGACAGGCGGCTAGGGGTTCCTTCTTTTTATTAAACACACGGTGCTTCTTTTTTCTTATAATTTATATATATATATATATATATATATATATATATATATATATATATATATATATATACACACACACACACACACACACACACACACACCACACACACACACACACACACACACACACACACACACACACACACACACACACACACATATATATATATATATCTCTATTCAACTCAAACTCGTCGATTTATTGATATAGGATCATATATACATACATATATATACATATATATATATATATATATATATATATATATATATATGGAGAGAGAGCTACATGAATAAGATAGATAGATAGATAGTCTGATATATATATGCATATGAATATGTGTGTGTATGTGTGTGTGTGTGTGTGTGTGTGTGCCTATGTGTGTGTGTGTGTGTGTGTGTGTGTGTGTGTATGTGTATGTGTGTGTGTGTACACCAGGAAAGCTGAGACTGCTATGGAGCTATGACGATCGTGCAAAGGGTTACATTACGATGCAAGACTTATACGTTGTTTGACCTGGACAACCGGTCCTTATCCTTCTGCTTGTACACTAAACACGTAAGAAGCTGTGGGAAGTAATGTACACTGAGGCCCCGTTTACGGCATGTTTAGTGCCACTTATGCAAGTCATTTTGCTCTCTCCACTTCATCTGGTCGATGCGTTGAAAGCAGGGGGTGGGAAGGGGTGGGGGTTGTTGTGGAGAGGAGGGGGTGGGGTGATTGCGTATTTGATGTGTATTTTATTTTATTTTTTACTTAATTCTTATGCTTATTATTCATCTACCTATTTTAATTTCTACATTCTCCTACATTCCTTTGAGATGTAACTCGCTCTCTACCATGAGAAATCGATCGCAAAGTGGGATTTGGAAAAGGAAAAGCAGCAAGCATATTCATCATTCTTACTTGTATTCATCATCATTCTAATCCTCTAGTTATGGTAACTCACCGGTTAGATGTCAATGGTTAGAAAGTGGGTAATCTTATGAGGAGGCCGCAGTTTCTAGTAAGGAAGATGTTGTGGGAATAAATAGGGGAAACGTGGACACGGAAAAGAGTGGTAGAAAAAGTGAAGATGAAGTTAGTTGGTGGAAACCAGCGGGTGGTGGGGGAGAGAGAGAGAGGGGAGGGGAGAGGGGGGGAGGGGAAGAGGAAAGGAAGATGTAGGCCCACCAGTCACGGTTTGTGGGCTGATGGGGGTGGAGGGGGTGGGGGAGGGGAAGGAGAGGAGGGTAATGGTTAGGGGGAGGGAGAGGGCTTGTAAAAGGCTGTCTCGACGCACAACTGTGAAATTATGTCCGGTCCGGTGCCAGGTAGGTAGCCTGGTTTCATTGTCGGTCCGGAAGACAGCTTCGATTTGGAGGTTTTAAATCCTGTACAGGTAGACTTCTCTTGAAATGATCATTATAAGAACAGTAATGATAATCATCCTAAAAATAGCAGTATTGATCACAGTAATAGCAATGATAATAACGACGATCATAATAATCACGGTAATGATACTAACGAAAATTATGATGATAATGATAATTATGGTATTTATACTGATAACACCAACCAACAACAATCTAAGACGCTCTGGATAACCTCTAAATACTCAGCTATCCATCAAAATAATAAACCTTTAATTACTTCTCTCCTGTCATCATCGATCAAAGGACGCAGCGCCAGATGGAAGCTCGCTCGAACAGTAAAGTACAGAAACCTTTTGTAATTATCTTGACCGCTGTATTCCGTGTCTTGTCTTCGTTTCAAAGACTGATTTTTTTTTTTTTTTTTTTTTTTTTTTTTTTTTTTTTTTTTTTTTTTTTTTTTTTTTTTTTTTTTTTTTGTAGTTTGTAGGCGATTGGAATAGGTTTATGTCAGTGTTATTGTGGATATTCATATGTCTATTTGCTATTGTTTCTTTATTGTATATTCAATCACTATTATTATTCTGATCATTAGTATTATCTTTTTCCTTGTTGCGGAATATCGTGACGAGATATGTCCGTGTAAGAATCGTTATCCAAATTAAAGATATTAGTTTCTGTAACATGTTTTAGATTAGAACTCAACGGGTTAACGACTATCAGTTATTCCTTTAATCAGTGTAAGAATTTATTTTTAATTCTACGCATCCATCTCATCACTTACCTCTATATGCATCAGCCTTTCCATTTCTTCCCACCTTTTATCAAGTTCATAGATTTCCACAATCTTTTCTACCCGTAATACGTACCTCCCTATACATTCTTATACACGCGCCATTTAAACACTCAAACAAACACAAATGAAGAACATAACGAATAAAATCATTCCATAAAGGAAGTAGACAAACAACAGAATAAACAAAAGATCAAGCGATTAAACTCCCTTCTCGTATTATGCAAATGCTATTCCGTACTAACCGCATTTCACTGTCTCACACTATGGCAACAGGATGTTCACCAGTAAGAATTAACATTATTGTGTCGTAATAATGCGTTATGGTGCTTCCACACAGATGTTTTCTCATGGCGATGGTCCTCCGCGAGTGTAACAATATCGTGGTTTAACGTTAATCATCACGAGGGAATAACATACAGATTAGGTGGAGATGAAGCAGATATTGTTATACGTTATATATGTGTGTTTTAGATTCGTCTTTCTCAGTTGCTGATTTGTTCGCTTTCTTTCGTTTGCCAACGAACCAAGTTTTGTTCGTGATGAATATGCACTCTGTGCTACAAAATAGATGAAAAAGTGTATATATATATGTATATATATATATATATATATATATATATATATATATATATATACATACATACATACATACATATATATATGTATATATATATATATATATATATATATATATATATATATATATATATATATATATATATATATATATATTAATATATATATATATATATATATAAATATATATATATATATATATATATATATATATTTTTTTTTTTACTTGCGTTTATCATCACTAGTATTTTCCTTCTTCATCTTAATCTTAATCTATTCCTTCTACTTAATAATCATCTTTTACTTTTACATCGGCTTGGTAACGAAAACATGCTATAGCCACTGGACGGGCGATGGGCCTTTGAGGAAGGTCCCTGGGAGGCATTATGGGTAATCGTAAGGTAGTGTCACCGGTTAGAGAATGGGTAATTTTATGAGGAGGCCGCAGGATTCAGCAAGGATGATGTTATGGGAATAAATGAATAGATATATAGGTCATTGAATAAATCATGTTTGGGGACATCAACAGGCCACTGGATGGATGATATCCCGTGTTTTTGGAATGCTATTACAAAAAGTAGCTGCATAATGAACATCATCGGAAAACCATGAGAGGTAGCATGGTCAATAAAAAAGAGATATGGCCCTAGTAGATAGTACATCTCGGCTGATCAATATGAAAGAGATATCGCCTATAGAATTTTAAACATCTATCACTTGTACAATATCGTTTGTACGATGTTCATGAGAGACCGCTTATGTAATATCAAAGAGAAATCACCTGGACAATATCATACAGAATACGAGACAATACCCAAGGGGTATATAATCACCTGAACAGCATTAATTAGATATCGCCTGGACAATACATCACGGAGATGTGGCTATCATCACCTCACATCATATATATATATATCTGGCTTCCCGTAATGGCGCCACAGATCTCGGTCCCGTTCGCCTCCTCGTGAAACAGATGGTTCTTGGTTCTTGGTTCTTCCGCTCGCTTCCTCTCGCCTTTATTGCGAGATCTTACGGTTCTTGGATTTTTTTTTAGAGGGTTGGAGGGGTAGAGGGGGTCGGGGGGTCGGGAGAAGGATGTGGGGTGGAGTTGGACATCTGTTATTTGTGTGTCTTTTGTGTTGTTTGTGTTTTTTTGTTTTTTTTTTTCTGTCTGTGTCTGATTGTCTGTCGGTCGGTCTGTCTGCGCCCCCTCCTCTCTCTCTCTCTCTCACTCTCTCTCTCTCTCCCCCCCCTCTCTCTCTCTCTCTCTCTCTCTCTCTCTCTCTCTCTCTCTCTCTCTCTCTCTCTCTCTCTCTCTCTCTCTCTCTCTCTCTCTCTCTCTCTTTCTATGTGTGTGTGTGTGTGTATGTCTCATCACTCTTCATCACCTTTTCTGTACCAAGTTAAAAATCATCTGGCATGTTGCTCTCAGCTGATCATCACAAGTACATCTTCATCTTGACTCCCCCTAAATAAAAGATGATAATAAGAGAAAGATAAATATATATAAGAGATAAATACATTAAAAGATAATAAAAAAGTACAGAAAGAAGACACAATGTAAACAAGTTTTCAAATCTCCCGTTGCGATTTCTGCATCTCATTACCACACTTATTATCATATATCTGTTCATATATATATATATATATATATATATATATATATATATATATATATATGTATATATATATATATATCCTTTTTACTTATCTAGTTCTATTTATCATCTAATTCTGTTTATTATCACGATACTACCATCTTGTTATCCTCTGTATATTGCTTGATTGATATCATATTATCTTTCACCATTATAATACCCTATTACTTTCTCCTATGAGGACATCTACGTCCCATTATGAAAAAATTGATGTGCGAAAAAATTAATTCCTTTAACTCTGGTGATTCGTACTTATCATCAGTAATCATGGATTTTAATTATCAATCAGATTTTTCTCTGATTAAGGACTTCGCCATGTATAATAGGCTTATCTTTTATTCTTGTTCGTGCTATGAATTTGGATTTTTTAATTCAAAGTCATATGTCGATTCATTTGCGTTAAATATGAATGCTTACTTCTTATTTAGGGTTTTATATATATATATATATATATATATATATATATATATATATATATATATATATATATATATATTATGACTGCTCAGATATTTTGATATGTGATGATGATAATAGTGGAATAATAGTGAAAATAATGATAATGATGATGATGATGATAATAGCAATAACAATGATAGTAATAACATGCCACACGTCAACCCTTTTAGAATAACACCTGAAAGAAAAAAAGAAAAGAAAAAAGAAAGAAAATAAAAATGTAATCAATAACAATTATAATTAAGTTTTCGCAACGTTCCGGCCAGGTTATTCTGACAGACATTTCCTCGACTGAAGGCTTCCGCTTCTCTGATACGGTCACTTTGCCTCGTTGACTCCACGGCCGAATTAATAGGCCTACTTGGTCTCAGGAAGCTATAAACTAAGCGGAATATTGCTATTTTGTAGCGTGTTAAAGGCACCGGGTCTTTCTTCGGTATTTGCTGTTAAATCTTCGTTCTGTTACTCTTCTGGTATATATTATTTAAATCGAAAATTTGATATACAGTAAATCTAACTGTATATCATGATTATGTTAGAAATTATGTAAATACAACTATAACATGATGTGAAATTTTGCTTAATGATGTTTCAGCCTCGGTCTACAATTTTCGTTAATATGGTTATCATCACCTTTCTCCTTTATTTCTTCACTACTCTCTTTCTCTCTCTGTCTCTCCTCTCTCTCTCTCTCTCTCTCTCTCTCTCTCTCTCTCTCTCTCTCTCTCTCTATATATATATATATATATATATATATATATATATATATATATATATATATATATATCCCTCTCAAGGTTTAAAGTCCGTTCTCTCTCATGCTGTATATACTTCTATCATCCAACCTGAGACACCTTCATATCCCTGTCCGCTCTATCACAGTAAATCTTCCAACTGCAGCAGTATTATATACAAAGTCCTCCTTTCAAGAATCGTGCTTGAATTAACCTTGTCCCGACACAACGCTTCTGACACTCCCTAATATGGTGGAGTTGTGGATTTCCCTTGACGCTCAGAATTGTATGAGAGAGAGAAAAGGGTGAGCGAAAGAGGGAGGGAAGGAAGGAAGGAAGGAGGGAGATAGAGATGAAAGATTCTTCCTCAAACTATATTTCAACGCTTTAAACTAACTTTTAATCTTAGACTTCCTTCTGAATCTCGCCTAAAATGGGTATGTTCCGAGATGATAGCCACTTTTAGCTTGTGAAGTTTAGGAAATACTGCTAATGTCTGCATCTTATATTCGGAAGGTAGCTAAACATATTCTGCTCATTCCAACAATTCGGCACATCCTGAAGAATCTTTGTTTGGAAATTGGCTATTTAAATCCACAATGATAGGATAAGAGAATGTGAGGGAAAATGCCAAGGAACAATAATGACCAAAAGCAATACTTCACCAACTAATAAGAGAATGCAATCACCCCAAATATATCCGTGAATACCCACTCCTTTTTCAGAACTAACCCTCCTCTGAACCCGGAGCGCCGCCGGTGTTCCTTTCCCCTTTCGCCGCCTAACCCAAGTCGCACTTTGCAGGCGTGATGTTTTGGATCGTGGCCGTGGCGGTGTTGGTGGCGGGGTGCAGCGGCGGGGCTGAGGCCGCCAACATGGAGGACACCGTGCGTGACCTGTACGACGCGCCGTCGGAGCAGCAGGCCCGCTTCTTCCTAAACTACGACCGGTCGGCTGCCTTCAACACCTCCGTGGCCTTCACCATCCCGCTCTTCTCCTTCACCCTGCCTGGCGCCGGGGACACCTCGGCGGCCGGCATGGACCTGCAGTCCTTCGGCGCCCTCGCCTTCATCGCCCTCTTCCTCCTGGGTGGCCTCGCCGTGTCCATCTACACCACCACCCAGGGAGGAGTGTCCAAGAGGGACCTCAGCGACGACGAGTCCTACCAAGAGTCCTTACTCACCACCTTAGTGACGGAGTCCTTAGCGGGGATACCCAACGTCATCGACACCAGGAGCTGCGCGCAACTGGCCGTCTGCGGCGCCTATTCCGAGCCCGAGAGATACGGCCTCCTGGCGTGGCCCATCAAGTTCCTCATCTCGTAAGTACCTTCTTTCCCTTGGCGTTCACAAGTGTCAAATTTGTCGCTGTATCTGCCGTAACTGCGAACAAATAAGTTATTCCAGTAATAATAGCTCTCATCGCGGTGAAACATTTATATTTCTAATATCCTTCCGGAAGATACAATTAGCCCCTCATTTAGTTTACTATTAACATCATTCATGAATTCTTGTGTAATTGTACTCTACAAGACCTTGTCTGTGTCATGATCTTTACAGCTTTTGTCATGAAGGACTGAAACTTACCGAGATAAACAAAATTTCTCAAATGATAACTCAGAATCGGAGGATTCATTTCATACCAAAGAGAAAGAGAGAGAGAGAGAGAGAGAGAGAGATACAGACGGAGGAGAAAAGAGCACAAAAGAAAGAAAAATAAGAGAGAAAAAAGACCGAGATAGAAAACAGACAAAAAAAAGAGAGAGAAAAAAAAAAAAAAAACAGTAGAACCCCCCCCCCCCCCATAACGGTTCCCGTCGAATCGCACGCCACCCGCCCACTTATCATGAAAACGCATCTCAAGGAATCCAAAAGCGACCCCATCCCGCGCCCACCGCATATATATCTTCGAAAACGTCCGTTACATTTTGACACACTTCGATTACCGCCGATGAAATAAGCATGCGAGGGATCATACAACCAGACCTAAGATACTGAATATTAATGCTCGTTAACTGTTCTGCGTTATGGAATCTGTCTTCCTCCAGCCGGGTTCTGTGCCAGCAAAGGTTACTGATCCTATCGGGTCGCAGGCTCATTACAGTGTTATTCCACTGTTTTTGGGGGAGACTTTGAGTGAAATCTGTATGCGTGGCTGTGATGGGCGTCTGGGCTGATGCGTCTGTTTGGTGGCGCCTTTTTTTTTTTTTTTTTTTTTGGATTTGGAGAATCCTCTTGGTGTTCGTGGTTTCGTTAGTCATGTTCCGTTTTAACTTCATCACAAACTCAGGGGAATATGTGTGTGTGTGTGTGTGTGTGTGTGTGTGTGTGTGTGTGTGTGTGTGTGTGGTCATACCTTATAGAAACAGACATTCGAACTAATATTCACATTTTCATGGTAATTCCCAAGGTTTCATAATCTACCCCCCCCCCTTTTATGTTCAAATAGCTATTATCCATGCGTTGCCATCTTTCATAATTTTGACGACTGAAGCAGGCAATTGGTGGCTCGTGATAAAATACATTACTCGAATACTTCGAATATTACTCGAGTACAAATAATAACGAACCAAGTCGTATTCCAAAATATAGAATAAGTAAACACCTGTACTGCCCCATGCAACGACATTATAATTCTTCCTTGTCCATCTTATTACCTAAATCAAAATAATCCCTCCCATGAACACAATCATGATAAGAAGAGAAAACCGTTGATTCCGTCCACGATATAATTCAATTCATGAGTAATTTGACACTAAATTCATTTCAGAAAAGTATGTCTAGGCACAAGGGTCCATCAGATACTCCTTAATTTACGGTAACTTAGATCTGACTAGGATAGGATAAGCTAGGATCTACTAGGATCTATTAGATCTATTAGACAGGAGAACTGAATAACAGAAGCACTCCTGAGTAAACGCATGATATCACCAGCGCCTCAAAATCATTCCCGACCCGTAAATAAGCAACATTAGTAATCCTGTTAGTCTCCTTTCCGAAGACTACAGTATATGGGGGGGGATTAAACGAAGCTCAGTTCCCGTTTTCTATGGTATTGGTTTTCTGTTTTGCATACGGAGGCCACCATTAGCAGACGGAGTAAATATTTACCGTTAAGCCAGGCTGACCGCGAGGATATTAAGAGTCCTTCTCGCTCTACATCTTACGGTTCCATCGTCTCATCCTGCTTCTGAAGGGATGCTTTGCGTCCAGTGTTTCATTTCACCATTTTGGTGGGGACCTATAGTACTCTTGACACACACATTTCACACACATTTATTTATAGATATACAATAAAACATACATTCATACATACATGTAAACACACACACACACACATATACATATGTATATATATATATATATATATATATATATATATATATATATATATATATATATGCATATATATACATATATATATATATATATACATATATATATATATATATATATATATAGATATATATATATATATATATATATATATTTATATATATATGTATATATATACATATATATATATATATATATATATATATATATATATATATATGCATATATATACATATATATGTATATATATACATATATATATATATATATATATATAGTTTATATATATGTATATATATATATATATATATCTTGTTTATATATATATGTATGTATATACATATATATATATGTATATATATATAAATATACATACATACATACATACATATATATATATATATATATATATATATATATATATATATATATATATATATATATATATAGAGAGAGAGAGAGAGAGAGAGAGAGAGAGAGAACGACATACATACACATACAGGCAAAAGATTATTAAGACTCAAGCTGACCACCAAGCCAGCAGACCACATGATCACAGTGTCTCTAATGAACTGCCCTCGTGCTCGAACCCAGCAACGCCATGCGCCTCTCTTAATTAACAAACAGCGAACTCATAGAATGCATAAGTCTTCTTACTTCCTCTTCTGACCCTCTCACCCTCATTAATCTCTTGTCTCTCCATCCTCTATTCTCCTCTCTCACCTCTTCCTCTCTCATTCCCATATCTCAACTCTCCCTCTCGCATTCTCTTCTCTCCCTCCACCCATTCTACTTTCTCACTTCTTCCCTCCCCCTTATCCCACTCTCTCACTTCGTATCTTTCTCCTGTCCCTATTTTCTTCTCTACTCTCCCTTCCTTCTCCCACTTCTTTGATCCTCTTCCTCTCCCAGTGCCCTCTCCCCCCCTCACCCCCTCCCATCCCCATCGCACGACCTAGCCTCTCTCCCCCCAGCAGAAATTCTCTGGCTGACCCATTATCTAATCCTTCTGCAATGACATTCCTCGTATTGAAGTATATCGAACCGTCAAATTCGATGAGACAGAAGAGAAACGCGTCCGATTCCCTGCCCTATGGCGGACTTGTATACGGAATCCGTCTCTCTCTCTCTCTCTCTCTCTCTCTCTCTCTCTCTCTCTCTCCATCTTCCACGCCCCCCTCCCTCCTCCCTCCTCGCGACCTAAAGCCCATAATCGATATCCCATAGAGGAAGCCCGTAGGATATCCAAGAGTAAGCAGGAAGCCACCGCGAGACACGCAATCGAACAGATGTTAAGTCCGGGTCATGGGCGAGTGTTTCAAGATGGGGAGACATCGTGGTACTTCCTCCTCGTCCTCTTTCTTATTCTTCGGCGGGGAAATATTGAGAGAAATGTATGTGTGGATATGCATATGTATATATATATATATAAATATATATATATATGTGTGTGTGTGTGTGTGTGTGTGTGTGTGTGTGTGTGTGTGTGTGTGTGTATGTGTGTGTGTGTGTGTGTATGTGTGTGTGTGTGTGTATGTATATATATATATATATATATATATATATATATATATATATGTGTGTATGTATATGTATGTATGTATGTATATATATATATATATATATATATATATATATATATATATATATATATTTATATATATGCCAAGGTCGAACGCAAATTAGCGTAATTCAAACAAAACAAGTGAAAGATCCAGACGAGGGAGTTACAATCCTTGGATTCAAAAACGAAAAGAACAACAAAAAGAAAATATAAACATACGCAATGAGGCAGCAGATCGAGGCCCGTTATGCTGTAATAGGCTTACGAGGTCCGCTAGACTGGATAGCTCTGTCCTTTCCCAACAGGCCTTCCTCTTTTCTTCTGTCAGGTCTTCTTCTTTTTGTTTCTATCTCTTTTTTTTTTTAACAAATGTCAGGAATCTTTGTGCTCCTCCCATCGAAATGCTTAGCTTATAGCTTAGTAACCTTTCCAATCCGAAAGGTTACTACAATCCTTCAAAGCTTTTTTATCACCCTTCCCGTTCGAGAAGTTGTTACTCTTATCCCAGAAACGCTTTCCTCTTCTCAAAAGAAAAAGAACCCGGCAGGAAGAGCCCGTGCTTCAAAAATAACGTTAGCACTGGGGGGATGACGATTAACACTAGCTGCGCCATTTTGTACGCGTAATTCGCTTGTTTTCTTGTTAACTGAGGCGTGGGGTGTGGACGGGCGAGGGTGAACGCGAATGGATGATGGAGCAGGGAGGAGGAGACGGTGGAGGGGTATAAAAGAGGAAAAGAAAAAGGAGGAGAAGGAGGAGACCTAGGAGAAGTAAGGGGAGGAGGAGGAGGAGGAGGAGACCTAGGAGAAGTAAGGGGAGGAGGAGGAGGAGGAGACCTAGGAGAAGTAAGGGGAGGAGGAGGAGGAGGTGAAGAAGAATAAGAAAAAAGAAGTAGAAGGATATGGAGAAACAGGAGGAGAATCGTAAAAAAAAAGGCACTGCGTTTTATCTAATTCAGGGCAACAGTATCAAATGACAGTATAGGCAAATTCACCATCAACTCTACTGCCCTCCCATACTTACCATTAGCATAATCATCAAATCACACTATCATTACACGTCATTATCATAATTCATGTTGCCTGACATAACACCATTAATAACCAATTCCCTTACCTGTCACCACGGGATATCTATAAACACTGGAATGTTCTGCTCATTCCCCTCTGCTTGTGGGTTATCCACACCCTCGGACGCATGTCCAACCTGCTGGTTCTATTAAGGACCGAATTGCCAGTCACCCGTGATTGATCCGTATCTTTCAGGTAGTCTAACTCGATCTATTAATTGGGTGAAGAGCCAGTTAATGTGTCCTCGTAGTCCATCTGAACCACTCGATATAGATAAAGGATAGAGTGATTAATTATAAAATTCGTTCCTAATAATCGCGTGGACAGAATGTAAGTGAAATGAAACAGCTACAATGAGAGAGAAGCAGCAACGAGTGCCGTTTCGAGTCAGACTAGACCCCTTATCAGACGAATATAAGAAATGTTTTTATTGTCTTTCCTCATTATAGCTTCTTATCGTGTTTATACATGCGTTACTTTTCTTATGAACTCAGTAAACACTATATAAACAGTCGTTTGCATACCCTTCCCTGTAACCTCATGCAGGTATTATGTATGTTTGTTTAATATTGATTAATTATATAAATTTCAGATTTTTCCCCAAAAGACAAAGTCAAACCTAATCATAAATGTAGTGTCCTTTGCTATACTTGTGTCTGACAAGCTTCGTTAGATTACCGAGAATCAACAGAACGACACTTTATACTTGCAGTGTCCCTCAAACTCCATTCTCATTCCGTCTTCCTTCGCATCACACAGCCGATGAATACCGCGATGCGATTGTGTTTACAAAGTCTCCTCGCACAACGAACTCGCATTTGCATTGGAGACGGCAGATAGTCTTAGGTTAGGCTAGGTTAGGGACTCGAGAACATAGGTATCCGCATCCCCAACGGGCTCTTTGCACACGACCCCATACCTTGGTCCGAGGTGGCTGCGTCTCGTGTTGTGACACCCGGTCCCTAGGCTACATCTGACCCGGAAGTGAATAGACGCTATTTAGACGTTCCTTCTCTTTATTTCTATTTTCTACCTTGACAACATAATGCCATGCCATTGATTCTCTAATGGCAACATGGCATTGTATAGTTGCATTTCGAAGGGTTCAATTATTGTCTCTACAAAGATTATTCCTGTAGACGTTTCGTGGGCTCGCCAAGGTTGTCATGCAACCTCTCAAACCAGTTTTTCGTCCGTTAACATAAAGTATAACCATACTTGATGGTCCTAACTCGCACTCCATATGCCCTTACTATTTCCTCTCGCTATATCCATGGAATTTTCGAATGTAATTAAATTAAAACTACTTTAAATAACATAGAGATTAAATGTATACCCACCACAGACGACTGATGCTCCACGAAAATCATCTGCACGTTTTATTTTTCATGTTGTTTTTTTGCCACATTCCCCCTCGACTTATCACACAGGGTCAGCTGATAGCATCGCCGCCTCAACGCCGTAGGCCAGACCTCCTTTGGCCAGGAGATGAGCAGGAACGATCTCTGGGTGAACGGCTTAAGAGCAGAATCAGCCGCCCTGAATCTTCGTTGATAAGCCACAAGGCTAAAAGCGAAATTTTCCTTGACAATAAATTCATAAATCCCTAAAAGTAATGTTGGAAGGACAGAGAACTTTTGTAAATCGAAAAATTAACGAAGTCTCAAAGAATTAACATAGAAATTAACAGTTGTATTAGAAGATAGGAAAGCAAAGCATGATGTGATATATAACTGACAACTTTTCACCAAAACATATTTCGTTATTTACAAACACCTGCCTCATAACATTACCAACAACTTGATAATTTTTCCTCTTTTGAGATGAATCTTTATGGCCCACTAATTGGCCCTATTCTATCATGAGCCGTGGCCACACCTCCAAAGCTATCCCTCACACAAGAAATAAGTAACATGTTAGTGAAACTATAAAAAAAAAAACATACAAATAAAATTATATATTCTTAAAAAGTTCCATACCAATTACATTATTTAAAAGGTACCACACAAATGAAAAAAAGTACCATACTAGTGAAATTATTAAAGCAAAAAACAGTGAAATCAAACACACACACAAAAAAAAAAAAGTGTTATACCACAGTAATTATAAAAAAAAAAAAACGGAAGCAACGCTAAAACCGTGACGTTTCGAGCGAAAGAAGACACTCCTTCAGTAGGGCGGCCTTAGTGTCCGATCCACGGCGATGTTTGCCGACACAACATCAGTGTTAGCGAAGCAAAGATACTTCGAGTTAGATACAGCTTCTACTTGTTGACCGTAGTTGTTTGATGGGCAAAGGAAGAAGAAGTGGAGGAGGGAGAAACCGATTAGACTGGCGGCCAGAAGGAGAAAATTCGGACGAAAAAATGTGAAAATGGAGCAAATGTGATTCAAGGTTCTTAATAATTTCGCACTTGTTTTGCGTAAAGAGTTTTCTTTCGCATTTGCTACTTATTAAAATAATAATAACCATAATACTGATGACATACCTTATAACTAATAAACATACACTCAGTTTCGACCAGCTTTTGCAAACATATCTAAAACAAGAGCAAAAGTGCTTTCCAAAGACTTATTTGAAAAAGGAAAAATAAAATATTCAAAACGTTGATAACTTTGACACTTGAACGAATGAAGAATAGTGAAGTGAAGCCTAAGAGACAACCATAGCATATAAATGAAGGGTGTGACGAACAGAGTGCATGGTGCAGGGGGAACAGCCTCAAGAACTCATAGATGTACTACAGTCTGAACAAGTGACTATGCATTTTAATATATATGAAGGTATGTAAAACGATACGTATGTGAATATTGGAGTTTGTGTACATGTGTAAATGTGTGTATATGTATATATATATATATATATATATATATATATATATATATATATATATATATATATATATATATATATATATATGTTCATGTTCATATCCATATATTTGTATGTATGTGCATTCCTATACATGTGTGCGTTTATATACTTGTGTGTGTATTTATGCATATATATGTATATATATATATATATATATATATATATATACATATATATATATATATACATATATAATGTTTTGCATATGTACATACATATGTATATATATGTACTGTGTATATATACATATATATACATATATATATCAATGTATATATATACATATATATATGAATATATATATATATATATATATATGTATATATATATATGCATATATGTGTACATATATACATATACACATACATATATATATATATATATATATATATATATATATATATATATATATATATATATATAATACACACACACACACACTCACCAACGTGCACGCGCGTGAAGTGGGCATAACTCTAAGGAAAACTCACCTGAAGCCTCACCGCAGCGCGCGCCACCAAAGGCTTAACGAGCGCAACACAATAACGGCACAAGACAAACACATGAACAGCACTACTGGAAGACCTCACCATTTGTTCTATGGAGGCTCGAACGCATCTCCATTCTGAACCTTACGACCTCAGTGAATAGAGGTTGGAATAATAACCGTGAAGATCCTCGGTCTCTTCGGAATGAAAGGGAAATCTAAATTTGTCCGGTTTTGATTCTTATGCTTCCGTGTCATAAAGGCGATATCAAGGTTTTTTTTTCCACAAATGTAGATACGACTCGGAGGCCACGAAGCGTGACGTCACACTCGTCGACTAGGTCACGTGACGGAAATATCATGCAATATTTTGCCAAAAAGTAATTCCGCCCATTATCTCCTACTACCGTGGACGATTGCAGATGTGTCTCAGCACAATAACAAGATTATCATGAGGTACTCGTTAATAAATTCGAAGTTATTATCCACACGTGTGTATATCTGTCTACATAAAGCTGACTTGCAACTTTGTCGGTTATCTTCACAGTACCTCGAGTCGGGTTGCCATCAGTCACTATTATTGCGATTTTTATACAGCAATTAGCGATCGAACAGCCACACGTCTCCGTCAAATATATCATTCCTCGTATTTTATTGCTTCCCTCTTTTTGACAAGCGAAATGTAACAGTCATGCTTTCTGTGTCGCGTGTTCAACCAGATGGCTGTGATGAACTGTCTTTAGGGAGACTAAGACATAAATGATGATAGATTATAAATAAATGTCTTCCGAGTATATCTTTCGAGTGTGTATCTTGTATTCCCGATAGCTGGAGATCAGACAGGAACGTCAGCACTCCATTTATCAGTGGAAGTCTATCTGGATTACTTGACTATTACCATTGCATTGACATATCTGCAAGACGTGTTGAGAGTTCAATGATGCTACTACATAATGTCGCATATTACCACGTCCGAAGGAACATGCACCAAAGCTTCCATGTAAAAACAACAGAAACTAGATTATTTTCACATCAACACAAAAATAAAAAAATGCGCGTATTCCAATACCTACATTTTGTCCAAAGATGTCAGGTTCTGTTTAGAAACCCTAGTGCTTTCGCTCAGTGATACACGATGCTAATATCGTCCCAAGAGACACACACGGGGATTTTGAATTTCAAATCGCAGCGACTACTATTCTCATTCAATCGCCGGCTTCTCAGTCACAAAGGCATGCATGCCTTGGCCTCTCCTCATTACTGCTGTATTTGTTGTTCCCCTTGTTTTGCGTGCTTGCGTCGCCAGCTGAGAGGAATAGAGATGAGGGGAGTAGGACACAATAACCTTGCCTTGTCTCTGGCCTCACGTGTCGCTCTTTACATCTTCCTTAGTCATTTCTTCTTCTTTGGACGAGGATTATGATAGTTTGTTTGATTTCGAGGAGGATCTTTTGCATTCTGCTGTGGTGGTTGCTAAACACATTAGATATTCAGAGTCAGTTTGTCCCCAGTTGTCGCAGGTTGTATGGTTAAATTTCAATCTGATGGCTCCTCTTTATTGGGTTACGGTGCATAGCAGTGCAAATCTGTACTCCGTGATTTTGAATTATCATTATTGTTGTTAACGCTATCTATATTTTTTTATCATTATTGTTATCATTATTATCAGTATCATTATCATTGTTGTTATCATTATCGTTATTATGTTTTTTATTCTTTATTACTACTTTTTGCATATAGCACGACCACAATTTAGAACACAGCAGTTAGTTACACTCCGAGGTTGCTTTGGTGAGACGCCTTATTTGTACCCGCTCCCCTTCCTCCTTCTCGTCCTCCTCTGTATGTAACTGTAAAACTATTCCTCGCCTCTGCTACAGTCTCGACATGGGTGTGTTGCAATCCTAACTACTGGGTCCTCCTTGATCGATTCTGACTCATGAACATCTACTAAAGAACTTATTTGTAGGTGGCTGTTGTGCGTAACGGTGGCTGTGAACGGCTGCTACATGACATGCATGTGAAGCCACGGACGTCCCTCCCGCCCTTTCCTCCTATGTAGTTTCCCCTCCTTTTCGCCATCTACCGTTTTTCTCTCCTCCCAACGTACCCCCCTCACCTCCCCCTCCCTCCCACCCTCCTCCCCTCCCCCTCCCTCCCTTTCCCCCTCCTCCCCACACCCCTTGGAGTGATTACCTTCCCACCTGCTACTCGTTTTCCCTCTCTTTCCACCCTCTTTATCTCTCGTGTGTGTTCTTGCTCTTTATCCTGGAATGCCTTTCTGTTTCGGCGTCATTTTCCTTTTGACGAGGTTTCCCTTTCGTTCCTCTTTCTTGCCTTTTTTTTTGGGGGGGGGGAGGAGGGGGTTGTAGTTCCTCTCCTCGTCGTCATTATTCCTTTTATTAGTTTGCCCCTTATTCCTTTCTCTGTTACTTTTGCTTTTTTTTTCATTCAATTCCATATCCGCTTCAGTAATTCTTATTCTTTTTTTTTTTTCTTGCTTTCCTATCTATTTATTTTTTTTCCTCAACACGTTTTCTTTAAGCGTCCGTTTTCTTTCTGCGAAGTAGCTTGGATAGGCTCTGTTAAGAAAGGGGGAGTGGTCGCAGCCGGTAGTATAGGTCGCAGCTCAGCATGCGGTCGTCTATGGGCATCATTTGGTAGTCAAGAGACGTGATGAGCCCGTCCTTTATTCACATGATGCCTCCCTGTGCACAGGGTTTCGGCATTCATCAAAACACTCATTGAATAGCAGCGTTAGCTCAAGTTAGAGGGGCTATTATGAGACACACACACACACACACATCATATAGAGATAGATAGATAGATAGATAGATAGATAGATATAGATATAGATATAGATATGTATGTATATCCCCAGTGAAGCAAGTGGGGGATACCACACTCCTTCTCCGAAAATGTCAGATCGCCAGAATCAAAAGCCGAGATCTCGACGTCCAACTACTTCAATGACCGGCCTGACCCGGCCTATGGGAGACCATCTCACGTGCCTCTAGGCTCTCTAACGGCACTTCTACGACCGGGTGAGGAGAGGAGGGGGGAAGGGAGGATTGGGGGAAGGGTGAGAAGGGATGAGTGTGGGAGGGAAGGGGGGAAAA